>JARFJB010002072.1:1247500-1280000 GCA_036346205.1 Vesta saturnalis
CACAGTCATTTACGGGGAGCTTAGCTTAGGCGCAATGGATTTCTGTAAACATGCGCAATAAACTACTGCGCAACCACGACAAAGTTATATATATATATATATATATATATATATATATATATATATATATATATATATGTGTGTGTATATATATATATATATATATATATATATATATATATATATAAGTATTAGTTCAGTATCAACAAAAAAACATTAAACATTTGCCAAAAATAAAATCAATTGTGATTTTAAAATAAATCTGGTATTGTATATTCTCAACTTTATTCAAACACCTATTTTCACCTGTAATTATATAACATGTTGCTCGCATGCGATTATTATTGACCTGAATTTGTGCACATATTTCATCATGACTAAACATAAACGAAGATATGTTTTCGGTAAGTATCTTTTGCTTTTTAAAATAATATTGAATCACTATAAAATTAATGAATGGTTGTACTATTTCCAGATTAGCATATAACTTCCCGAAATCCTTTACTCACATGCATATAGGTGATAAACAATAATAATATTCACCGTAACCTCAAATAAAATATAAGATTCATACACTCACATTTATGTTTGCATTCTTTCAGCTGCTTCAATTTTCAATATTGATGTTCCAATATCCAAATCAGAAGTAACTCGAATTCCATAAATAATATTGATCCAACGGTGGAAGATCTACAGCATAATCATATACAGGTATGCTGCATAAATATTTTCTTCAATACTTTTTAGAAGCACTTTAATTTTATTTATTATATTTTCAAATACAATAATTTAATTTAGGGTTATTGTATCATAAAATACAATAATTTTATCTGCATTTGATTATTATTTAATAGAAACTTTTTAATTTTAATTCTATTAAAATGATAACACCAGGTTAATTTCGTTATAATAATTTTATATTAATCGAAATAATTTATTTAAATGATTTACTTTCAATTGTTTAAGATACCACATCTCTCGGACAAATATTCACGTTAAACTAACTTATGACAATTTTAGAACACACACAATTCATTTTAAATTTGAATTCATGCACACCCCGAGTGGCATGTTCTCACTTTAAGGAATTAACAGATAATGAGAAAAAAATATAACAACTTCCATTGCTTTTCTTGCTTAACAACCAATCAAATTATAGTATTTTGTCTATACAAACATAACAAAGGTTAATTCCGATTGGCTAACCATTTTTCAGAAATTTGTAAATTACTAATTTTACACATAACTTTCTTATATGGGAACAGATCTTAAAAACATAATTATTTTTGAATTATACCCAAAATTTCCTTTCCATAGATACCCATTTGTCCTACTTCCTTTTAAAATTCTTAAACTATCTAAATTTCAACAAATGTGCAAATTTTCACATACAAATTTACTTATAACTAACTTATTCTACTTCCTACAGGAATACTATAAACAGAAATGGATTCTAACACACTTATGGTTTATTTTGAAAACTTCCATTTCAACATCTAAGTTCGTAATCAACATAACCTGGTTTCTCAATTTTTACATTTAAATTACATCGATAATGTTAATTTAAGTCGTAACACTCTCTATACACACTAATATGTAACTTATTAACACATTATTTGTTTAATTTCGCACTATTCACTTAGGATTTACATGAATCTTATTAAATCTGTTCTATTTTCATACACTTTACATACTCCTACGTTAATTGATACAATTTCTTTTCTTTTTGTTTTATAATAGAAGCATATTATGTTACCAGACTAGCATCTACTTATTCATATGGATTACATGAATTTTATAGAATCAACCACCTACTTTAGACTTCTGACGATGCTCGGAAACTATTAACACGAAAATTATATTGTTCGGCTATGATAATAATTTAATACTTGTGAAATTTGAATTAACCCGCTAACAACGTGTCCTATAATCACATTTGTACTTAGGTTTTGAATTTCTGCAACTTTTACTCTGAGCCAATATCTAACTAACTATGATATTTAGCATTATAAATATCATCTCAACACACACACACACACACACACACACACACATATATATATATATATATATATATATATATATATATATATATATATATAAAGTTCTAAAAAATATAACTAAGATTACCCAGTAGCTGAGCGGTTAAAGTGTCAGACTAGTAAGTGAAAGGTACCAAGTTCGAATGGGAGAGTAGTTAAGTGCTTGAGAGAAAATCAGATTAAATAAATTCGACTCAAGTGCGAAATCAGTCCTTCTTAGGACTACGGCTGATACCGGAAGCAGAGCCCGTTTCTGAAACGTCGCACTACCAAAACAAATACAATGGAAAAATGTCCGATCAACTCAACTAATAGACTTTGTAGTTTTATCATCTTTCGGAACCAGTTGTGTCCAAAATCTTGATTTTTGTAGTTTTTAGTTTTTGCGGAGAAACGGTCGAAACTGTTCACTTGAAGGACAATACCCAAGTTTTCCAACCCGTGGTGTGCACAATTCTTGGTTATTTTCAAGTTTCTTGGAAAAAATTGCCAAAAATACTACCTGAATAGGCAAGAACTAACTATTATAATTTGACCATGTCGGTCATCTCTTTAAGCCAGTAAAGCCCTAAATTTTTATTTATACACCGATTTATGCGGAGAAACGGTCAAAATTATTTGCTTAAAGGCCAAAAACTACATGGTATAGTTTCACTGTTGCTCATCATTTCGACATCCTGGAGTGTAAAATACTTTTCATAAATTTCCTGAAAAACCAGCCAAAAGTACTACTTCAATAGACATGAGCTAATTTTTATAGATTTACCAGGCTGGTAACCTTTTGGGAGCAATTATTTCTAAAATTTTGATTTATACATCAATCAATCATGCGGGGAAATGGTTAAAATTATTTGTTCGAAAGACAAGCACCAAATTGTATAGTTTTAGTCTTGGTTATTATTTCTGATCTGTGGTGTACACATTTCCTGGAGAAGACGGTAACAAATACTACTTCTTTCTATCATCTTTTGGAACCAGTTTTGTTCAAAAATTATGTTTATACATCCTTGAGCAACCACTACTGGGTATACTGGGTCCTACGGTATGTTCATAGATGTTGTCGTGATAGGAGGTATCAGAATGGAGTTTTCGCGCCTTGTCCTGATGCAATATCTAACCTTAGGGGAGGGGGTAGATCCACGCTCATCGCTATATCTACTTTTCCATAAAAAGTTAAAGATGTCG
Organism: Vesta saturnalis; assembly: GCA_036346205.1. Taxonomy (NCBI): domain Eukaryota; kingdom Metazoa; phylum Arthropoda; class Insecta; order Coleoptera; family Lampyridae; genus Vesta; species Vesta saturnalis. Next base: position 1,250,728 of record JARFJB010002072.1, read on the forward strand.
GGATCATGTGATCCCTACTCCTCATCCTCTTTAGGTAACCTATTCAAAACTTTAGTCCGACTCACTTCTGTTTTCCAAAATCCGGGCATTATTACTAATGGCTTTGAAATAAATTGCTTTGCCATAGTTTTTAAGTAATAGCTTTGGAAATGTTTGCTTATCAACGAAAGCCTTATTTTTGCGAGGGCCCGTTTTCCATTTCACATGGACTGAGCTCCGAGCACATTTTAAACTTGGAAAAAAACAACATTGAATGACTGAGTAATGTGCATGGGTATTAGAATTTGTCACACACAATTTAACAACATTTGATGAGGGATGTGAACTTAAGTTGCGACCTTTCTTCCATTATAGTACCTTGTACAAGGCAAGATAATAGTTGGGAACTAGTCCAGACACGCTGAAGGTCCACCATCCAGACGGTGTTCTGTTAAAACAAGCACCAATAGGACACCAATAGATATGGTGGTTCCTCTTGCAAAGTGACAGATAAGTTAACCAAAATATTCTGATGCGTTATATACTTTGGCACAACCTGGACGGCAAATCTGGATGTCCCTTAATCAAAAGTTTGACCCGCTCTGAACTAGACAAAATGCATTTAATTTTCTTTTATAAGTGCTTGACCATCTTAATCTAACTTCTCCAATCAAATTCTATTAGTGGGCAACCCCACTGCCGAGACCACATAATCTTCTGTACAAGAACCCCTTCAAACTTATTGTCCAGTAAAGTATTACCGCTTTCTGGCTTTAGCATTTTTAATACGCCTTTTTCAAGCCACTGAATGAAATTTTAATTGTTTGGGTAGTTTCACGAATACTGAGCCCATTTTTATCTACCAACCCACATATTTAGATATACTAGGCTATGCAAAGACATTTTTTTCATTATCGCTAAATCTACTTACTAATTCATTTTAAAAGGTTTCGCCGAGATAGGCCATGATGCTGATGCCAGTGCAGGTGATTGTGCCTGTCCTGTACTTGTGCCTGTGCTTGTGCTTGAGCCTGTGCATGCACCCCTGCCTGTACCTGTGCATGTGCCCGTTCCCGTGTATGTGCCAGCACCTGTGTCTATGCCTGTGCCCGTGCCTGTGTCTGTGTCCGTGTCCGTGTCCGTGTCCGTGTCCGTGTCCGTGTCCGTGTCCGTGTCCGTGTCCGTGTCCGTGTCCGTGTCAGAGCCTGCGTCTGCGTCTGCGTCTGCGTCTGCGTCTGTGTCTGTGTCTGTGTCTGTGTCTGTGTCTGTGTCTGTGTCTGTGTCTGTGTCTGTGTCTGCGTCTGCGTCTGCGTCCGCGTCCGCGTCCGCGTCTGCGTCTGCGTCTGCGTCTGCGTCTGCGTCTGTGTCTGCGTCTGCATCTGCGTCCGTGCCCGCGTCCGTGTCCGTGTCCGTGTCCGTGTCCTTGTTCGTGTCCGTGTCAGTGCAAGTGTCTGTGCCTGTGCCTGTGCCTGTGCCTGTGCCTGTGCCAGTGCCTATGCCTATGCCTGTGCCTGTGCATGTGCCTGTGCCTGTGACTATGTCTGTGTCTGTGCCTGTGGCTGTGTCTGTGTCTATGTCTGTGTCTGTATCTGTATCTGTGCCTGTGCCTGTGTCTGTGTCTGTGTCTGTGTCTGTGTCTGTGTCTGTGTCTGTGTCTGTGTCTGTGTCTGTGTCTGTGTCTGTGTCTGTGTCTGTGTCTGTGTGTCTGTGTCTGTGTCTGTGTCTGTGTCTGAGTCTGTGTCTGTGTCTGTGTCTTTCTGTCTGTGTCTGTGTCTGTGTCTGTGTCTGTGTCTGTGTCTGTGTCTGTGTCTGTGTCTGTGTCTGTGTCTGTGTCTGTGTCTGAGTCTGTGTCTGTGTCTGTGTCTTTCTGTCTGTGTCTGTGTCTGTGTCTGTGTCTGTGTCTGTGTCTGTGTCTGTGTCTGTGTCTGTGTCTGTGTCTGTGTCTGTGTCTGTGTCTGCGTCTGTGTCTGTGTCTGTGTCTGTGTCTGTGTCTGTGTCTGTGTCTGTGTCTGTGTCTGTGTCTGTGTCTGTATCTGTGTCTGTGTCTGTGTCTGTGTCTGTGTCTGTGTCTGTGTCTGTGCCTGTGTCTGTGTCTGTGTCTGTGTCTGTGTCTGTGTCTGAGTCTGTGTCTTTCTGTCTGTGTCTGTGTCTGTGTCTGTGTCTGTGTCTGTGTCTGTGTCTGTGTCTGTGTCTGTGTCTGTGTCTGTGTCTGTGTCTGTGTCTGTGTATGTGTCTGTGTGTCTGTGTATGTGTCTGTGTCTGTGTCTGTGTCTATGCCTGTATCTGTGTCTGTGCCTGTGTCTGTGTCGGGGTCGGTGTCTGTTTACTTACGTCGTCTTAATTAAGCTGATAGTCTATGCAATAATTATTCTTGCTTATGCAATGTGAAAGGGACGGGATTATGAAGTAGCAGGATCGTAATATATATATGAACATTTTACTCAACAAATGGTGATCGGCCACCACTTTTAATGAAGAATGTAACTTGGTAACTCTATTACTCGTATAATTGATGTTTTAATATTTTATTTTCAATATAGTTTTTGCTCTATAGAATTTGGTTTAAATTTAAAGAACTTATTCGTTTTAATAAGTGGGTTGTAATATAAGTATTAATTATTCTGGATACGAACACAAAGGGGTGTGGTTTAATGACTGGTGGGCTGGATTGATAACGGTTTTAACAGGATAATCCGGCGAAAACGGAAAGTTATGGTGATTATTATGTGATTAATGGTCTGAATGGTTCTCTGGGTTCCCAGTTTCGTCGCGTACGTGTATATACTTTTGTGTTAGGAAAGGATTGGTTAATCAAACGGTCATACACCATTTGGTTAATGCAACAGGGAAATATTCGCACACCTTGCGGAATATCCCCCAGGAAGTCTCAGTTCTTTTCAGGCGGCAACCTAAATGCAAATACTAGGATTTTGTGTATTAGGATCTGTTTGTTTTACGTTGGGCATACACCCGAGTAAGTGTATAGTGTACAGGTATTGCGGTGTTTTTTCAGACGGGATCGATTAATAATCTGCCTAAGCAGAAACGATATCTTTATAACGGAGTGCTGCTCTGGTAAATATGATAGAAAATTTATGACTTACCTCAGAATAGGTCGGCAGGTAGAAATAACGGCTTCTCATTACAACTAAATCGGAATAGAAATCGGCAACGAAGACACTAGACTTCAGTGGAGAAGTAAGTAAGATGTTTACTTCAGGATGGAAGTAAAATGATAATTGATATCGAAGGAAAAAGGGAATGGGCGTGTATGTGGGGGAGGGCGGAGTGTTTGTGCTTTCGAAGCTCTTTCAGCACAATCATGGATTCCCAGCGTACTTACATACTTTACGTATATATTCATGGTGGGATTAAGAATGGGTGTGGACAGGATAGGATCAGAAGGAACGGAGTTAAGGTTATTAAGGGGAAAATATTGCCCCAGCATTCTCCTAAGTAGTCGCACATCGTATGCGTATACGAAGTGACTATGCCGCTACGTGTATATGAGGAAAATCCCCCGAAAACATCTGATACAGGGTAGATTGTAACGGGAATGGAACCCATTACCTCCGGAATGCTATGCAGATCGTGTCACCACTACTGTACTAGCTCCTCGGTGCAATTAATATCGCGTAGCGGTTCCACTTATATAGTACGCGATCTAACGTGATTGGGCGAGATAATTGAGGTGAAGCTTTGGCGGAGTTCTGGCGTTGAAATCTAAAACGATTTCTTAACTACGGGAGAAGGGTAAATAATTAATTATTGGAATGCACCGGAGCATTTTAATGCCAAATAAACGGATAATTAAATAATTAATTTACAGGTTTTTGTTAGGATTTCTGGATCTTTACATTGTGTAATTGTCATTTTTTATAAATTATTACTTTATTGCATTTTTTATTAATAATGGAGAGTGAAAACGAACCTATAGGGTTAATTTTTACTTGATTTAACGTTTTTAAAAGATAAAACCACAAAATCGAAGTGAAAGGAAGCATAGTTGCCAAGTATACACTACTTACTTCATACATGTCAAGTTGTGTAGCGAACTTCATTAGTGCATTAGGTTTTATAATTTTTTTGTAGTTTCAAAATAAATTTTATGTAAAACACGAGAAGAAAGTGTTTTTCAACTCTAGTCTAAGTGACTCAGTTGCCAAGCTCGTGTGTCAAACTTTCAACTGGATGGTAAAGCAATATTTCTTCTGTAGTTGTACAAATAACCATATTTACTTTCCCATGCTGAAGTTTAAGCGTCCCAAAAACCAACTCTGATGCTGCAGTTTTATTAAAACTGATGAAAAAGCGCTTAAAATTGGTCATATTCGCATTAACACTATAAAACACGTAAATGAGATTCTTAGTCGCAGTTTAAAAATCTTGTTGCATTGTAATAAGTATTCCATTTGATAAATTCTCGTCTATCAATCCACCTGTTTTCTAACTCGCCATTTACGTAATCGCGCACTTTTCGATAATAATGGGATGAAATTCCATCTTGTTGGAACCATACCGTTTAATTTGGAATATCGTAATCTTCGATTGAAAATTATGAATATTTAAATACTTGTAAAAGTATTTAAATACTTTTAAACTATTTAAATACTTTTAAAATATTATATACTAATATACTTTTAGAAATATTTAAATACTTCCAAAAAGATTTATATAAATTGTAATAATAAAATAATGAATTCTCTTCTTAGCAGCGTATTGTCAGAAAAAGGTTACCTAGTGTTAATTGTATAACAATTAACAATAATATGTTTATACCGTGCTTGAACGAAGGTGACAAGGTGTATTGAAATATTGTACTTGCAACCATCCGCCTTGTTTTTAATGTAATCAAACTTATTGAGTAATGAGCATTATGGATTATTCCAAATTAAACTAGAAACTTATTACATATACATCACCTCATGTAAATCACCTTATCTTATTCCATATACTATAGCTATAGATAATTAAATTTAGTACCTACGTACATATTATTTAATTTATGGGGGCTTAATTTTGAAGGATTATTTGTATTTGACTCTAGTCCTAGTTTATAAAAATATATAGGAAATCCAATAAATGGTTACAGTAATAAATACTATCAATCGAAAGCGGAGGACCCGGATGTGTTTGAGTTTGAATAGTGAAAAAAATATGATTTCATTAAAATCTTAAGACGGAAACGACGGATTAGAATAGATATCTATAATAATAGTAATTTAATAATGAATTTCTAATTACAAAATACAATAAGCTATTGGCTATCGTCTATTGTTACATATGTCCTTATATTAATTACACCCTGAGGATAAAGGTAATTAAATTTTCTGCTGCTTTATTAGTAAAACACTGCAATTTCAATTTAGTTTCTTATTGTACCTGCAGTGGCGGAAGTTACTATGGTGCAACCGGTCCAGTGCACCGGGGCCCATGCCCTCCCTGCCCTATAGGGGCCCAAAAGATACTTTTTAATTTAAATTAAAAGATGTAATAAATTAAGAACAATTTTTAAAGGAATGCGTAATGAATCATCGCTTGGCGTGAATTGTATTTTTCAGTCGGCCACATCCATTAATTGCTTACCCTTGTATTATTGTCAACAGATGACTAACAACGGTGCCTTTCATGAATAAGACCTTTATGAACAAGGATAAGATAAGATAAGACTAAAATATTTTACCTAGAATTCTTTGAAAAATATAGAAGCAACAGAAAGATGTTAGGAACAAATTGCCAAAAATAAACCAATTTTTCAATCAGAAATCTGAAGATTTGTCTTCAATTGTATTGCAAGAAACTCCTTCAACTTTTGAACGGTGTCCAGAAGATTCAGAAGAAGTTAATGTTCAGAGTAATCTAACAACCAATAATAATAATACTGAAGAAGTGATATTATCTTCTTATCTTCAGACCGAGGAAAATTTGCCTCAGATGTAATTGTTAGTGCAGAATTGAAACGGTCAATCATTTCACTAGGATCTTCTCGACCTAAAGGGCCATTTCCGAAAGACAGTACACAGAAAGGTAGATGCTTTTCCGAAAACTTATTATTTTAAAACATCAAAAGCAGGTTTAAAGATTGCTCGTTCGTGGCTTTGTTACTCCCCTTCTAAAGACTTTGCATATTGCGAGCCATGCTGGTTATTTGCCAATCGAAGTGCTTCTTCCTTTAATGGATCATGTATAACTGGTATTAGAGATTGGGATCATTTAAGTGACAGAATTAAGACACATGAATTGTCTCATGAACATCTAAAGGCTTGCGTAACACTGCAACTTTGGATTTCAAATAAGACTATTGACGTTCAATATGAACAAGAAATTGAAAGCCTAAAGAACTTTTGGAAGAATGTACTACGTCGTATTATTAATACAACCATTACTCTAGCGACTTGAAATTTACCCTTTAGAGGACATAGAGAGTCGACTGACAACCCGCACAGTGGTAATTTTATTTCTGTAATCAAACTTTTGGCACAGTATGACCCAATCTTAAGGGAACTTATTGGAAAAGAAAAAGGTTCTCATAAATATTTAAGTCATCAAATTCAAGATGAAGTTATATCATTGCTAGCACATAAAGTTGAAGAAGATATTATTCAAGAGATAACGAATGCACCTTTTTTCTCTATAATTGTATAGCACACAAGACGTTTCAAAAGTTCACCAATTATCTCTCATATTTCGCTATGTTAAGGTTTTGAATAACGAAAACGGTGTTCCGTGTGACATAAACATTTTGGAATCATTCATGGGTTTTCATGAAATTGTTAGTCAAGCTGCTGAAGATATTGAAAAAGAAATATTAGGCATAATTGAAAAAAAAGGGACACCCTTATCCAAATGTCGCGGGCAAGGTTTTGATGGAGCTGCAAATATGAGTGGAGCATGTTCTGGAGTACAAGCCAGAATACGAAAAAAGGAATCAACGGCAGATTATGTTCACTGCGCTGCGCATAATTTAAATTTGGCCCTTAGTGACAGTGTTAAAAATGTTACTGAATTAAAAAATTTCTTTGACTTGGTGGAAAAACTGTATACTTTCTTCGGACATAGTATTAAACGATGGCATATGTTAAAAGAGTTGTCTTCCATCACAAGTCAGGTAACTTTGAAGAGACTTAATCCAACCAAGTGGTCTTCCAGACATGATTCGTTAACCGCTCTGAGGTACAGATACCTAGATATCCTTAAAGGTTTAACAAAAATTATTTTGTTAACAACAAATACAGAAGAAAGAAATGAAGCGTTATCAATGCGTATCCAACTGGAAACCTTTGAATTTTTATTTCTCACAATATTTCAATGTGAATTCCTTCAGATTATCAATGGAATTTCAACATTTCTACAGCGTTCAGATATGCAGTTAGACAACGCTGTGGAACTACTGGAGGGTGGTATTAACAAATTAATTAACCTCAGGAATAGTTATGATGACATGAAAAATAAAGCTAAGGAAGTCGCTACTAAATGGGGTATTTCATCGACATTTACTGAAAAGCGAAGAAGAAAAACAAAAAGATGCTTGGAATTTAAAATTGGTTATAAAAGCAAACAAAAATTGGATGTTTTCGGACAGTATGAAGGAGGGGGATGCAACTAACTTGGTTATTTCCTATCAGATTTCATTAAAATTGGACAGTTACATTACTAATTGTCTGTTATACGAACAAACAAAAAATAGACATATCGGACCAATATGAAGGGAGTGGGCGTTATATCTAACTTAACTTAGTTATTTCTTTTTCTTATAACATCTAAACATTCATTAAAATTTTACAATTGCAATAGTTGTAGTCTGGTTATATATTAACAGCTATTACAATAAACAAATATCAACAGCTAAAGCACTTTCGGTGACTTTTAGCCTGATGATGGTAATAAGATCTTTCGAACGATGTACGGGCAATTAGATTTTGTTTTAATAATAAGGGAAATGCATTTGACCCGATTGAAACACAAATTTTAAGTAGTAATTACTCAGATTTTTTGAATTCGATACTTGGATCTTTTTAGAGTATTCTAGAGTATACTAGGCCGTAAAAACGACTGAAAGAATGACGACCATTTTTTACCGATCTCTTTATGAGCATTAATTAGTTATGGGTGGCCTTTTGACAAATCCTTATTTGCAAGTTTGAAGAAATCGTCCCTAAATTTCTTCTAAAATTTGACTAATTTCCTATAGGAGAATTACAGAATTATCATTTTTAATATAATGTATCTTACGTATGTATTTGCACTTTGAAATGAAAAAATCGTATAATGATTTTTCATCATTTTGTACTTGATTTACCGATTAAATGATTTCCCTACATAAAAATGTGTTATTCAGGATTACACCAAAATGGGTGAGGACATTGGGGATCAGGACGACCGATTTTTACAGGACGAGTTTGCGACTGATTTTTTTATGGATAAGAAACAGGAAGAAAAAGATCCATTTTCTCCAACGGATGATGAAAATGATCCAGATTACGATCCGAAGGCAGACGACCCTAAACAGAAAATGTTCGACATTTTTATATCATATGGGCCACAACCACACACATCCCAATGTAATAACGGTTTAAGTGTAGAAGTAGAAACATTACGAGAATCAACTAATACTGATGTCGGTACTAATTGCGACACTCCCTTGTTTGACGGAAAATTTTTCAAAATTGTTCAGAAAGGTGGTGGTGACAATCAGTTAGATTTGAAAGCAGAATGCCAAAGTTGTTTACCAACTAGAAAGTATATAAAAGGTAGGCTAACATCCACCACTAATTTTTTGAAATATTTAAAAACGAAGCACATTTCTGCATATAATGATTACATAAATTATAAAGTTGTAAAAAAGCAAAAGAAATCATGTCAAGCAAAAACTATTAAGTCAAATTTAGAATTGAAAAGTATTAATAATAAACAAGTCGACATCAAGACAAGCTTTAGTCAATCAAGAATTGTCAGTCAGAAAGAATTCGACCAAAGAATGCTTAAGTTTATTGTTAATACAATGTCAGCTGTATCAATAATTGAGAATCCTAGTTTTATCCAAATGTTTGATGGAATGAACTTAAAGGTCATGTGTAGGGGCACAGAAATAAAGAAGATAAAAGAGTTATGTCAAAGTAATCTAGATAACATACAAAATGAACTCTATAAGGTACAATATATATGTACAACAGCGGATATATGGTCGTCCAAGAAAAGAAGCTTTTTGGGGGTCACTTGTCACTGGATCGAAGAAACTTTTGAAAGAAAGCCAGTCGCGTTAGCTTGCCGCAGGTTTAATGGTGTTCATTCCTATGAAAAAATTGGAGAATTGTTACACGAAATTCATGCAAAATTTCAGCTCAACTTAACAAAAATTGTAGGAACCGTAACAGATAACGGTTCAAACTTCGTAAAATAATTTAGAGAATATGGAATTCGGATATCCGAAGATATATTATTTTCTTCTTTAACTGACAATTCATCCAACCCAGTATCAGATGATAATGAAAATGAACATATGATAACTTCTAACGATGATATAGAAGAGATCTTGTTCGAACCAGTCATGACTCAAAGTGAACAAATTGCTGATATTTATTTGCCTAAACACGTTCGTTGTATAAGCCATACGATTAATTTGATAGCCACTACAGATATAATGAAGACAATTAACAACAACCAATCATACAGAACAAAACACACATTAATTATGTCGAAATGCTCGCAGTTGTGGAACAAAGCGGATAGACCCAAAACGGCAGAAATCATACACGAAATACTAGGGCACTATTTAAGTTACCCAGGACTTACAAGATGGAATTCCTTTACGACTCTATTAATCAAATTTTAAAAGAAAGGAAAAGCTGAGGGCGTTGTTTGAAAAACTTAATATAAAAGAACATTGCTTTCGTGAAGCTGATTTGGCGTATCTCGTAGAATATACAGCAATATTGAAACCACTTGCCCTTGTAATCGATATTTGGCAAGGAGAACGCAATATGTTTTTCGGTGTCGTTATCCCTACAATTGCTAGTTTAAAAATTAAATTAGAAAAGTTAAAAACCAAAAAATTTAAATACCTCAACGCAGTTTTAGAATCATGCATATGTGGAGTTAAAAAAAGATTTAAAAATTATTTATCATTATCGCATGAGTCGCAAAATGCAATAATTGCAACAACAACGCACCCACTATTTAAACTGCGATGGGTAACAATGTATAAAGATGACGTAGATATACATCTGGATACCAAAATAAAAGAAATAAAGAAACTTATTATTCGCGCGACAAGCAAAGTTTGCAAACAAAATAAAACAGCAGAGCAAACAAAGCTAACGCAGTCAAATATTACTGGGATTGGTCAAGACTTTTTTGAATTTGAAATGGGTGAAATGTCAACATCAATGCCTGACAGTGACAATAAATATAAAAATGGTGAAGGCGAGCTGCAGTTTTTACAATATTTACAAGATTGTGAAACTGATCTAAAATCGTTGAATAAGTATCCGTATATAAAAGAACTTTTTATAAAATATAATACAACATTACCATCATCGGCGCCTGTTGAAAGGATGTTTTCATATGCAACATTTATCAACGCACCAAGAAGACAGGCGTTGACAGACTCAAATTTTGAAAATTTGGTATTATTAAAAGCAAATAATGTTTAATGTAAATACATTATTTATTGTAAAATATATTTTTAATAAATACATGTGTTGTAATTGTAAGAGGTTCTTTTATAAAATTCGTTGTGCTTATACGAAGTCGAATAATAATGGCGGTTGACGGGAAACACGCGTTAAATCCGTCCGCTGTAATATGTGGTGTTTGTAATAGTAAAACAGTCTCTAAAAGAGTTAATTGTGTTGTGTGTAATAAATATTATCACTACAGTTGTGCTGGTAAGATTTCTAAATGTGATATTACAAAAGACAAGAACTTATTTGTTTGTTGTAAGTCTGACGAAAATGTTGACCACGAAAATATAACCGGCATTTTAAATGCAGAAAACATGGTATTTAATGAACCTAACGGTGTGAATTCTGAAGTAAAACTTTTAAAAATTATTTTACAAAGTAAAAACCTTCTTATACAGGAATTATACTATAAAATTGCATGTCTGGAAGCTAAAGTATCTGCCTCTCATAATTGCAGTGATAATATGCTCGCTTCAAGTCAAACTAGTCAAGCGGGGACAAAATCAGGCAAAAAAAATGAACCAGAAGTTTCTTCTAAATTAAATAAAAATCGGATCCCTATCAAGAATAGTAACACGAGTTCTTTAACGCATGTAAAATCTAGTGATGTAGAATCGTCAGTAAGCGAGAATAAAATTGATACCGAAAATCAAAGTGCGTGGTCTACGGTAGCTAAGAAAAAAAAGAAAAATTTAAACAGGAATCCTCCTGTTATTGGGAATGGCAACATGGATTTATCGACGTTCATTCTGAAGGCTGTACCTAAGAAGGCATATGTGTATGTTTCTAGATTAGATACTTGCACAAAGGAAACTGATTTAATAGAATATTTAAAAGGGGATTTCCCAGAAATACAATGTTCGAAATTAGATTCAAAATATCCACAACATTATGCATCGTTCAAAATTACAGTAGACCTGTATAATTTTGATAAGGTAATGAACTCCGAGATTTGGCCTAAGGGCACCTACCTAAATAGGTTTTTTCACCCGCGAGTGATAAAAAACTTAGCAGTATAGCATCCTTAAATTGTAACAATAATAGTATTATTACAATTTTGTGTATAAATGTGCGAAGTATTCAAAATAAACTCGATCTTTTATATGACTTTCTCGTTGAGTGTAATCATCCAGATATAATTTGCATTACTGAGAGCTGGTTATTAAGTAATGAAATTTCTGTATTCAAATTTATTGGGTACACTGTAGGCGCTAGCTTCTGTCGAAACACATATCATCGAGGAGGCGGGGTCCTCATAATGGTTAAAGAAAAAATAAATTTTAGCGTTAATATATTACCTCCTGATTGTACTGATCAATGTTTGTTGGAAGCTTGTTCTGTGAATATGATTGTCAATAATGTAATTATAAATGTTATTTGTTTGTATAAACCGCCTAGTGCCGCACATAATATTTTTATGGACAAATTAGATAAGCTGTTAGATAAGTTTAAGAGTAAAAATATTATAAAGTTTATTTGTGGGACTTTAACTGCAATTTTGCTGATCGTTCAAGTACTTCGATTGATATTAAAAATGTACTACTATCGTTTGGCTTGAGGCAAATGTTTTTGAGTACTCACGAGTGCAAGGTACTTCAAAATCCATCATAGATAATATTTTCACGAATATCAATGTAGAAAACATAGTTACGACGGAAACGGTCACCAATTTTATATCAGACCATTATGCACAGATCCTCACTTTCATATTACCGAATGATTATGTTGATAAAGGGATTAATGTAAAAACTGTCAGACCTATCACTGAGAAAGGCTGTTTTTCCTTCCATAATTCTCTGGAATGTGCTAACTTTTCTTATCTACACTATAACTTACCCGTGAGCGATAAATTTGAACGTTTTATGAATCATATTTTATCGTTATTTAAAGAATGTTTTCCATTAAAAAAAGTTAAGAGTAGGAACAAAGATGGAAATATAGCATGGTATACACCTACATTAAAAGCAATGCGTAGTTACCTTTTCCATTTACTCGAACTTTACAGTTTCTGGGGTAGTGAAGATTTGAAATTAACTTATAATAACTACAAAAGGGTATACCGTGCTGAACTCCGACGTGCTAAAATCGCCGCTAACGATAAAGTGATATCAAATTCAAATAATAAAAATAAAGCAATTTGGAATATTATTAACACTAACAAAGTGTGTAATAATGATGCATTGACCAATAAATTTACAGCTGATCAGTGGAACCAACATTTTGTAAATGTATCTAAAAATATATTACTCCTAAAGGCAGACCCAAAAGTTGATCCGTTATCTTTGTTCGATATTGTTATTCCTGCTAATCTTAGTTTTAGTTTACTTGAAGTAACTTATAATGATGTCAGAGAAGCTATGCAGTCGTTATCGTCCAGCAGAGCTAAGGATGTGTATGAACTCAATTCTTGCTTATTAAAAAAGAATATTCACATCCTTATTGGCCTTTAACCGCATTAATTAACAATTGTTTTCAAAGTGGACAATTTCCTAATTGTTTAAAGGTCGCATTGGTACTACCTCTTTATAAGAAAGGTGATACTGAGAATATGTCAAACTACAGACCTATTTCTATAGTGCCTATTTTTTCAAAAGTAATCGAACGCGTTTTGGAAAAACGAATTAGAAACTATTTTGAAACGAATCGTCTTTTTTACTATAACCAATTCGGATTTAGAGCGGGTAAAGGAACCAGCAATGCCCTTACGGAATTTACAAATAATGTAATTAAATGTTTTGAGTAAGGTCAATTTAGTGTTACTGCGTTTTTGACTTAAGCAAGGCGTTTGATTCAGTGAATCACAACGTCTTGCTACAAAACTAGACAAATACGGTTTAAATAGGATCAGTGTCAACTTGATATCTTCGTATCTATCTAATAGAATGCAAACGGTTAAGATTGGTGACACGTATTCTAGTCAACTTAATCTCAAGCAAGGAGTTCCTCAGGGCTCTATATTGGGGCCCTTACTCTTTCTTATATATATAAATGATATGCCTTATTATTTAAATAAATTAAATAATGTATTATCAATTTTCTTTGCTGATGATACTACTCTTACCGTTTCAAACTCTGACTTTGATACTGCAATTTCCTCAGAATGGTGTATTTACCTTAAGACCCTACATCGCTTCCGGAAGCTATAGTAATGAGTGCATATTCTTAGGTATCAGAATGGACACTAGGCTATCTTGGAACAATCATATAAATCATATCTCGCATAAATTAGCAAAAAACATCTTTGCATTACGCAATTTAGCTACGTCTGTTTCAGCTGAAATTTTAAGGATTGCGTATTTCTCGCTTTGTCATTGCCATATTTTATACGGAATTATTACTTGGGGACACGCCCCGAGCGCAAAAGAATTTTTGCCTTGCAAAGAAGAGCTATTCGTGTTGTAGATCGTCTGCCATACGCTTCCGACTGTAAGAAATCCTTCGTTAAACTTCGTGTAATGACCATGTACTCGTTATTTGTTTTGTTTGTTTATGTTATGTCAAGAATAATATTCCTACTTTTGAAACATATAGTCAAATACATTCTTATGATACTAGGAACAAAGATAACTTACATTGTAATTATGTAAGATTATCTAAGTCACAAAATGGACCTAACTTCTGGGCTGTTAAATTTTTTAATGCACTGCCTACCAATGTAAGAAATTTATCTTTTAGTCAATTTAAATCCAGTATTAAAGCAGTGTTACTTAAGAACCCGTTATATAACATAAACGACTATTTTGTTATTCATTTTAATCAGTGAAATGTGCCATTTATGTATTTTAGATAATTAACAATTCTGACAAGTGTAAATATTGGTGAAATAAGCTACACAATAAATATTATTATTATTATTTATTATTATTATTTACTTTATGTATTTGATGTGTTCAACATGCGACTTGTAAGAAACGTATACCTGTTTATTAAATAGTTTCAGTATTTCGTACATCTACTTAAATAATAAACAAATAAAAAATATAAAAGTATTTATTTCTATAAAAAGTATTTAAATACTTTTAATATTATTTAAATATAAAAATAGTTTAAAGAAGTATTTAAATACTTTCAGTATTTAAATATTTTAAAAAGTATTTATTTTCCAAAAAGTATTTAAATACTTTTGGTATTTTATATTTAAATACTTTTATCCAAAAAAAGTATCTTTTATTTAAATACTTTTTTCATAGTAAAAGTATCTTGTATTTAGTATTTAAATACTTTTTTAAAGTATCTTTCCCAGCTCTGACCACACCCAACACGGGAATTTTATTTCGTCTTAAATATTTATCTTCATGAATTGGAATAATCCGGTTAATGCATTATCTTGAAATTTTCCAATAAAATTTGCAATAATAAAATGAAAGCGTACGCAACAGTAAAATTAAATGCGTAATCAAAAGCGGTGAAATCAAAAGTACAAAAGTAAAATAAAACTGAACTAAAATAAAAGTGCCTGAAAAGAGCAAATGTTTTAATTTTTAGTATAATGCGTTAAAATATCTTACCATCAAATTAATGGCACTTTCACACAAAGTTTAGGGAAAACCCAAAAAATGCTTTCTGCATTCACAGCAGTCATAAGGAAGTGAAAAAATGGAGGCTTTGAAATTATATTATGTAGTCGTGCGCGAAAGGATTTGCGCAAGGAAGTAAGTCAACGATGACGTAATGCGCGAATAAAATGATCAGAAAAATAATTTGAAGTGGGAATATAAACCTTTAAGAAATATATACCCTTAAGAAGATATGCAAATTAAGTTACCTACCACATACCTATATTTAAATAATTAATTAAAATTTTTCTTATATTTACAACAGAACGAATGAAAGACCTTAAATTAAGGTATATTTTAATACAACTCAAAAAGGGTTGTTACAAGGTATACGCTACAGTACCTGGCAGTATGCACATTTTAAAACAAAGTATTGAAGAATGTAAAGCAATTTCCGCAGACACATTTGAACTAGTACGACAAGAGTTTAGCAATAGGATGCATTACTGTCAGGAATTAAGTAGAGCACATTTCCAACATTTACTATAAGAATTGGACCTTGAATCTTGATTAACTAAATGCCAAACTATAATTTTAGTGTTTATTTAATTTTTCTATCAAAATCAACCTAAACCCTAACAAAATTAGTATTGCTGAATAGGTAATTTTAATACCTTTCAAACGAGATGTCACTTGCCATAAGGTACTATTTAAAATTATTGGTTACTGTGGCCCTGTGACGTCATATATTACTATTACGTCACTTGTCATGACTAGTTGAGAAGCTTATATCCGTTTATATTCACCCTCCAAATTTCACTAGTATAATTAAAACCATTCAAAAGATACAAGGGGGGAGGGGACTTTTGACTAGCACTGTATAATTGATATTTTTTTATAAATTGTTGTCCTTTATTGCATTTTTACCTTCCAACCTACATATACATGTATGTATAGAAAGTTATGCAATCGACTTTTATTTTCACTATCGCCAAGATCGGTCATGCCGTCTGGATGTGTGCGTGCGTGCGTGCGTGAGTGTGTGTGTGTGTACGTGTGCGTGTGTGTATGCGTATGCATTTGCGTGTGCGTGTGCGGATGCGGCTGCGCGTGCGCGCCTGTGTGTGTGTGTGTGTGTGTGTGTGTGTGTGTGTGTGTGTGTGTGTGTGTGTGCGTGTGCGAGTGCGTGTGCGTGTGCGTGTACGTGTGCGTGTGCGTGTGCGTGTTTGTATGTGTGTGTGTGTGTGTGTGTGTGTGCGTGCGTGTGCGTGTGTGTGCGGGTGGGTGTGCGTGTGCGTATGCGTACGTGTGCGTGTGCGTGTGCGTGTGCGTGTGTGTGCGTGTGCGTGTGGGTGTGCGGGTGCGTGTGCGTGTGCGTGTGCGTGTGCGTGTGTGCGTGTGCATGTGCGTGTGCGTGTGCGTGTGCGTGTTCGTGTGCCTGCGCGTGTGTGTTTGGATATATGTTAGTATCCACGATAACTCCAGAACCAATCCAGCGGTGGCGTGAGTGGGTCTATTAGGGGCAGTTTTTGGTTTTCAGTAAATATTTCTAAAACAGTTGCATATTTCGAAGATATAAAAATACCTAGATATAGACCTTAAACATATAGATTAATTATGTCGTATGCAATTTCTTAATATGACGCGTAATTTAGCGGCAAAAAATTCGTAAGCTATAATTTAAGTGTTAGTTCAAATTTTTTCAATATGAGAATAACTATTAATTTTATAAGAAAAAGTGTAGATATATTTCTTAGAAAATTTAATTTTACATAACTTTTCTTTATAAAGTTTTTTAATATAACGCAAGGTAAGCCTAAAAATTAATTAAATATGAATGAAATGGTTAAACTGTATTATTGATATCACATACAATTGGCTGGCTTTGGAATTTCTTTTTAAGTTAACGTGTATTTATGCCTATTAATCTCTATCTGACATGCGGTTTTAATCGTCATTCTGGCATAGATTATTGTTTTTGTTTTTACAATGTTGCCTGTTTTAGTTATGAACGTATAAAAAGGGGTTGCACAGTTATAATTAAAAATAATTAAAATTATTTCATTTCTTTTAATTTTTAAGTTAGCATCTAGATGGATATTAACTTCTGTTTGACATGAAGTTTTAAAGGTCTGTTTGACATAGATTATTGTTTTTGTAATGAACTTATTATAAAAGGGGTTTCATAATTATCCTAAAAAAACGTTATTAAAATTATTACATTTCTTTTAATTTCCATTTTGTAGGTTGGAAGGTCGGGTGGTGTTCCACTTCAGATATTTTATTAATAATAGATACCTATAAGGTTAATTTCAGGTGATCAATATAGTTGCCAAGTATGTACTACTTACTTAATACATGTCAACTTGTGTAGCGAACTTCATTAGTGTATTATGATAATTTTATTATTTTAATTGTAGTTACAAAAAAATGTCTAAAACACGAGAAGAAAATGTTTCTTTAGCTCTCGTTCAATTGGCTCACTCGCCACGCTCGCGTGCAAAACTTTCAGATCCAGTTGAAAAAGCACTTCTCGAGTTGTGCAAATAACTAATTTTTACTTTACTATGCTTAGTTAACCCGCTCCAAAAATCAACTCTGAGGTTGCAGTTGTATTGGAACTGATGAAAATGCGCTTAAAATTGAACATTCTCAATTAACACTATAAAACATATAGGTAAATGAGATTCTTAATCACAGTTTAAAAATCTTGTTGCAATGTAATGAATATTCAGTGTATGTGCAAAAGTAATTAATTATTAGCACAAATTGCACAATATTCATTAAAATGGTAAATGAATATTATGTTACATGTTCCTTCTTCCTGAAGAGTAATCCATGAAATTGCTTGCAACTACACACACTGCTTGTTATAAGCAATCTGTGAAGAATAACAATTATTACCCGTATTTCTCGTAACTTAAGAATTAATTCATTTGTAACATGTAATTTAAAATAACTGCATAAAATCCTTCAACTCAATTTGTTTTGCACAATGAATAAATCAAAAAGTTTTCGCGCATATTAGCAATTATTAATTTGTAATTATATTTTAGTAAAGATCCTGCAATTGTAAATTATACTATTACAATAAATTTCTCCTAATTTATTGCTATTTCTATATGCATCAATTTTCAGTATTTATTAGAAATTTTGAAAGTTCATGACCTACAACATTGTTTCTTGTCTGTTTTTAAATAAATAAAGTCATTCAGTTTGTTTTGTGAAACAAATTTAAATGAATACTTCAAATTGGAAGAACAGGGTTAAAAGTCGTTAATTGTTAGTTTGTTGTAAATTATTAATATTCACAGGTGGTAAAAGTAATTTTTTATAAACAAAGTGAATGTAAAAGTTATTACCATAAAGTCTAAGAGTGAATCTTCGTTTTGTATAAGGGGGGAAATTCCTATTTAAACAATCTAGAATGTTTATAGAAATATCATTTGATCATAGTTTTAGTGCCAGCATAGGATGAAACCTATTGTGGTATGTTCACTTTTGTTAATTATTATGTTAGGGGTCAAGTGTCTTTAAAAAAAATTATTATTAGTGCATGAAATTATTATACCACGATTATTATTCACGCTGTATAAAACACGTAATTACGGTTTCTTAAAGTTAATACGAATACGATTAATCCGGTGAATAATCTTTATTGTTATTGTTAGTGAAACCGGTTGTTAAAATGGCACTTTAGTGTCTAGGTCAGAGTTTTGTAAAGGTGTAGAAAGTGATTTAATATCTTTTTGATTTAACACTTCTATTATTTTTTTAATAATACGTTTTAATTTTTCAAAATCAACAATTACAAAAATTGTTAATACATTACACATTTAAAAAACGTTTCCTTTGAAACTTCACCGTTAAAATTCTTTTCACTTGTGAAAAAAAATTGATACGAGATTTGTACCATTTCAGATTTTCGCAACGGTACTAGCATTAGCTAACGCCCGTCCAGAACCACCGTCATCATATGGACCACCATCAAGTTCATATGGAGTACCGACAGGTGGTGGATTTGGTAGTAGTGGCATAGGTGGAGGATTAGGAGGTGGTCATGGCGGAGGACACGGGGGTGGACATATTGGAGGCGGCAGTCATGGCAGTTTTGGTGGAAGCGGTTAGCATGCTCATAATTCACATAAATCATAAATATTAATTGAAATTGTTTTCAGGAATTGGAGGAGGTTTCGGTGGCGGATTCGGAGGCGGTAGCGGATTTGGAGGAGGAAGTGGCGGTGGATTTGGTGGAGGCGGCGGATTTGGTGGCGGTAGCGGATTCGGCGGCGGCAGTGGATTCGGTGGAGGTATATTATTTGATCAACACAAAAATTAAATTTTTTATAATAACATAATTTGTGTAGGATTTGGCGGAAGTGGTGGAGGTGGATTCGGAGGAGGATTCGGTGGTGGTTTTGGAGGAGGTACTACCGTACAAAAACACATATACGTACACGTACCGCCACCAGAACCTGAAGAATTCAGACCGCAAAGGCCTATCCCAGTTGCTCAAGCACAAAAACATTACAAAATTATTTTCATTAAGGCACCAAGCGCGCCTGTTCCTACTGCTCCAATTATACCAGTACAACCACAAAACGAAGAAAAGACGCTCGTCTACGTCTTAGTAAAGAAACCGGAAGAAGCACCTGAAATTCAAATTCCAACAGCTATACCAACGCAACCAAGCAAACCAGAAGTTTACTTCATTAGATACAAGACGCAGGTAATGATCTATACAAAATTAACACCCTGTGAAGTAATACGTGCGAAAATGAAAGCACATCTTAATTAATTCAGATGTAAAATGTAATTACAGAAGTAAGTCACACTTAAAAACGCTTTCCATACAAAGGTCAATTCAAATCATCTGTTAAAACGGGTGAAAGTAAATTTCTCAGATTCAGTCACAACATTCCACTTTCATACGTGAATTACTGTTATCTATGTAAATGACCGCATTCAGAATATTTTCTAACAATAGTTTTTTTTATTTCAGAAGGGAGGCGGCGGTGGTGGTATTGGTGGAGGAATTGGAGGTGGAATTGGAGGAGGAATAGGAGGTGGAATTGGCGGTGGAATCGGAGGTGGAATCGGTGGAGGAATAGGAGGAGGAATCGGAGGTGGAATTGGAGGCGGTCATGGAATAGGAGGTGGAATCGGAGGTGGTCATGGAATCGGAGGTGGTCACGGAATCGGAGGTGGTCACGGAATCGGAGGTGGTCACGGTGGTGGTCACGGTGGTGGTCACGGCGGTGGTCACGGCGGTGGTCATGGAGGTGGACACGGAAGTGGTGGAATTTCTGGAAGTTACGGACCTCCAGGAAAATCCGGTCCCTATTAAATCTCAAGTTACCTCAAGAAGGTTTACAATTGAACAGTTTTAAAAAACTTAATGTACTTAATTTTTTTTAAACTGTTTATGCTGCCAGTACGTTGTTTTTAACAAACGGTGATTTTTGCGACTGATAAATTATTTCCAAATCATTGCGAATACCAATTCTTGTTTCAGTTCTATTGAGTATTTACAAAATTTGGAAATAAATCAGTATTGTATATAGTGCAATACGTTATGTAGTATTACCTACTGTTAAATGTATATTATTATTATTATTTAATTAAATTACGGTGACAAATATTAAATTGTTTCTTTTAGCATTATAGGCAGGTATACCCACCAACGCTACAGTTAATCAGTTTGGCGTTGATAACTATTTAGGAAGTTTTCATTCTTAAACCTTTTAGAACCATTCAAACACAAATTAAATGCTGTATTCATTTTGGAAAATATTTATTTACTTTAAACTTAGTAATGATTTATTAGTAAAATCAGTTTTTTAAGTCTAGATGCTTGATAATTAATAATTTCACAAAATGTTAATTATGGTGTCAAATTTAATTAATTTTTAGATGAGTTCGTTGGATCTGTGCACATTGTTATTCCATTGTTATGGTGGTGGGCATGTATACTCTATGCCATCCGGGGTACCACCACCCTTACCATGGGCTCCTTAACATTGAGTCTCCGATTTCCTGAGCTCGGTAAGGGCTGCCGGTTACCTTTTTCTTCATCCTTAATCCATTCTCATCCTTATTCTTCCTTCTCGCCCTCAATGTCTTCCTATCGGATTAAAAGTCCCAAATTAAAAAATAAGATAGCTGTGGTTTCTAGGGTAATAAATTCCGGACGTAAAATCCTGCCCCATTCGGATGTCCGGGAGGGCAGGGCCCAAGCGACCATGGTCATCGAAAGTATCAACTTTCTGATTACTACTGCAACATCCGCGGTATCATGTCTGATCTTAATGCTATTCACCAACATCTTGAACAATTACAACCTGATATTTTGTTTCTATCTGAAACACAAGTCTCCTCTGAAAGCTCCGAGTCACCCGACAATTTCCTCAATACCACCTTCACTCTAATTTTCGATATAAGGGAGACGTATGTGCCTACATCAAGGACAGAATTGCTTGCAAGAGGGTTTCTTCATTAGAAAATAAAAATTTCGGCGTGATTTGGTTTAAACATTCTGGTCCTAATTTTGTGAAATTCTACTGTTGCATTTATAGGTCTCCTAATCTCCTGTCTCAGTTTCCATCTTGCGATATCTCAATTGTAGGCGATTTCAATGTTCATAACTCTAATTGGCTTCAGTTTTCATCTACTACAAATCCTGCTGGTCATAGTACAGAAACATTTGCTATTTCATGTGATCTCACCCAAATGATTTCTGAACCCACAAGAATCCCTGATAACCCTAACCATACCCCACATTTTCTAGATCTCTTTCTTACATCAAACCCTCTTGTTTATAAAACTTCCGTTCTTTCGCCTTTAGGTCTTTCCGACCATTGCCTAATAGAAATCATTTCTACTGTACCTAATTCCACTGTCGTTCGCAAAACCGATAGTACCTGGTGGTTTAAGTGAGCTCGATGGAGTAATTTACGGGATTTCTTTGCAACCTTTCCATGGCGTGAATATTGTTTTAAGTCGTCCTCTTCTTCGGACATCGCTCTTTCAAAATCTGAAGTCATCCTCGTGGGAATGGAGTTATACATTCCCAAAGAACAGTACCGTATTCTCAACCCTGATTCAATAAGGCTTGTGCAGATGCAATATCTTTAAAAAAAAATATTACATTGAATGGAAATCTCATAAATCGGTCGACAGTCATGTAGAATACGTTGGTGCTAGAAATATCTTAAAAAGTGGCATCACTAAAACTAAAAAGTTGTTCGAACAACGAAAATACAATGAACTAGCTACATCTCCTTTAGGCAGTCGTAAATTTTGGTCTTTAGCTAAAGCCATTAGTAAAAACTTTGGAACATCTTCATTTCCTCCCCTGACATCTATTGACGGATCAACAGTTGCTGATTCTGTAGAGAAAGCCAATGTTTTTGTGGATTTGTTTGGATGTGCCCCTAGTCAACTCTTCTTCATACGCTATGAAACCAATTCATTTTCGGTACAAGCTCTTGGAATCGATCATCAGTAGGCTTGATCTCAATAAGGCGACTGGCCCAGACGGTATCCCAGCTATTGTCTTAAAGAAATGTTCCCCCGAACTAGTACCAGTCCTATCTAAGCTCTATACGATCTCTATGTCTTCTGGGGAATTCCCTTCATCATGGAAGTTAGCAAATGTTCAACCTATTCCCAAAAAAGGCGATAAGACCGATCCCTCAAACTACCGACCCATTGCCATCACTTCCATTTTGTTTAAAATCATGGAAAAAGCCATCAATCAGCAACTGCTCACGTTCCTTGAAACTAACAAACTCCTTAGTGACCACCAATATGGGTTTAGGCAAAGTCGTTCAACAGGTGATCTTCTTTCATATGTGACCCAAGTTTGGAACAATACAGTAGAGCAGTCCGGTGAAACAGTTGTAGTCGCTTTAGATATCTCAAAGGCATTTGACCAAGTTTGGCATAAGTGTTTACTTGCCAAACTCACCTCGTTTGGTTCAAATGATACGCTCATCAACTGGGTTTCTAATTTCCTTGATAAAAGACGAATACGTGTCGTAGTTGATGGCTTTTTTTCAAAAGAAGTTAGCATTAACGCGGGTTTACCACAGGGACCCGTTATAGCGCCTACACTTTTTCTGCTGCACATAAATGACCTTATTTCTTCAATAACTAACCCCATCCATTGCTTTGCTGACGATAGCAGTCTTCACTGTAGTTTATCTCAGTCTACTCAAAGACATTCAACGTATTCTTGAATGGGGAAGCAATAATCTAGTTAAATTTAATGCTAACAAAACTCAGTGTTACCTTGTGTCCGCCAAAAAAGATCGATCATTTCCTGTTGTAAGTATGAATGGCTCAGTTCTTAAGTTTTCAGACTCAATTACTCTGTTGGGTATGACTGTATCTTCAAATCTCTCATGGGTTGACCATCTTCTGTCAGCTACCAAAACAGCTGCTCGTAAAATAGGCTTTTTGTACAGATCTAAGCAGTACTTTACCTCTCGACAACTCCTTATGCTGTATAAGGCCCAAATTCGGCCTCATCTGGAATATAATTCTCATCTCTGGGTTAGTGCTCCCCAATACGCTCTCGATATCGTTGATCGTATTCAAAGAAGTGATTAGGCTTATAAATGGCCCGTCCTTAACTTCTCACATACAGTCCCTTGAGCATATAAGGATGGTTTCAGTTCTTTCTTTGTATTATCGTTATTACAACGGGTATTGTGCTGCTGAATTATATTCTTTGATACCATCTGGCGCTATCTTTGCGAGAAACACTCGGTTCGCTCATTCACATAATCAGTATGCAGTATAAATCTCCATTTGTCGTACCAAACGGGCCCAATCCACATTTTTCTACACGGCTTCTAAACTCTGGAATGATCTCCCTAGTTCCTGCTTTCCTCTCACTTATGATATGAGAAAATTTAAGGTAGCTGTTCATATGCATCAATTGGCAATTCATTATCCCTCTATCCATCCTCCTAAGTGGTCCTAAGTGCTTTAGCACGGTAGGCCAAATTTAGCCTGTTCAGGTCATAAAAAAAATTCATCGTTTTGTTCAATCATTATGGTCCTAGATTTGTGCTACATCTCTAGGTCTCCCAATAGCAGAAATCGTCAAGACTTTTTTAATTACATTAGTTTCAATATCGCCTACCTTCTGCCTCAGTTTCAATTTTGCGCTATATCAATTCTAGAAGATTTCAATGTTCATAACTCTACTTGGTTGCAATTTTTATCTACCACTAATCCAGCTAACGGTCAAAGTGCAGAAACATATGCTATTTCATGTGAATTAACCTCTTCTGTCTAAACATTCCTCCGTAGTTCGCAACACTGATAGAACCTTGTCGCTAAATGGAGTAATCCACGAGATTTATTTACAACTTTCCCAAGGCGTGAATATTTAATTAGGTCTTCATCTTCGGACATTACTTCTTTAGTAGCTGAAGTCATCTTCATGAACATGAAATTACACGTTCACGTTCCCAACCCTGGTTTAAGAAGGCTTGTGCTGATGCAATATCTTTGTAGAATAAATCTTATACCTAATGGAAATCCAACAAAATGGTCGACAATCGCGTAGACCTATTTGTACTTGAAACACTAAAAAGCTACATGTCCTTCGGATAGTCGTAAATTTTAGTATTAGCTAAAGCCAACAGTAAACACTTCATTTTCCCATGACACCTTATGAAGGATTTCTGGTAGCTGACTCTGTAGCTAAAGCCAATATTTTTGTAGATCTATTTGCATTAAATGGTTCTGGAAAAAATGTGCTACTAAACAATTCTTCGTATGCTACACACTTAGTTCATTTTTGATCTAAGCTCTAGAATCGATTATTAACAGGCTTGATTCCCATAAGGCGATCGGCCCAGACCAATTTTTATCACTTCCATTTTTTCCAAACTTATAGAGAAAGCCATCAATCAGCAGCTCCTTTTTTCCCTTGAATTTAACAAAATTTTTAGTGACTACCAATATGGTTTTAGACAAAGTCATTCAGCAGCTGATCTTCGTTCATACGTTTCATAAGTTCAGAACAAGAAAATCCGGTGATCCAGTTGTCTGTGTAGATATTTCAAAAGCATTTGACTAAGTTTGCTTGCCAAAACTGATACACAGATCAATTGTGTTCAGTTTTCTTGATAAAAGACTTTTTATGCTATACATAGATAATCTAATTCAACCACTAACCCGATCCATTGGTTTGCAGACAACTCTCTTCATTGTAGTTTATCTCAGTATAGTTATAACTATACTACGAATACTATACTGATACTAATCCACGTTTTGTCTAAAATCAAGATGCCAAAATGACCGTTTCAATGAACAGACTTTAACGCATCTTAGATGGGAAAGTAATAATCTAGTTAAATTTAATGCTGACAAAACTCAGTGTTGCTTGGTGTCCTCCAAAAAAGATCGATCATTTCCTATTGTAAGTATTAATGGGTTAGGTCTTAAGCTTTCAGGCTCTATTACTATCATCTTCTGTTAGCTCAGTTGCTCGTAAAACAAACTTTTATACAGATCTAAGCATTATTTTACTTTCCACTACTTTTTCTAATGTATAAGAATCAAATTCGACCCTATCTAAAATATAATCCTCATCTTTGCGTTGGCGATCCCCAATCCGTTCTTAGAGCACTGGGCTTATAAATTACCCTTCCTTAATTTCTGACACTCTGTCCATTAAGCATAAAAGTATAGTTTCAATTCTCTTTTTGTACTTTCGGTATGACAACGGCTATTGTGCTTCTGAATTACATTGTTTGATACCACCTCGGGCCACCTTTACGAGGGAGACTCGGTTAGCTCACTCACATCATAGATATGCAATATAAATTTTAGCCTGTCGTGCCAAAGAAGTGCAAACCACATTCTTATACACGGCTACCAATCACTCGAATGATCTTCCTGGTTCCTGTTTTCCTATCACGTATGATAGAAAAAAATATGGTAACCGCTCATAGGCCTCTTGGGAATCCAAAAATCTCTATGCATCCTTCAAATGGTTTTTGAGTGCTTTATCACGTTAAGTCCATCTTAGCCTGTTCAAATTACTAAAAAAACAAATTTAACTTACTAGTTGACTTGGCGGGCTTATTTCCACAGTTTCGTTTTGATAACGCGACGTTTCGTATGCACACTCTGCTTCCGTCAACAGATTTAGTATTGAGAAGAATCGCTTTCGCACTTGAATGGAATTCATTTATATTTGATTTTTTGCCATGTACTTGACTACTCTCGGTATATCTTTATACTCTAGTTTACTCCAAGTAAAACTTCCGATGGGTTTTACAAAGCTGTTAGAACACAGGTATATATTGCTACCAGATCTGGGATTTATGTCAGTCATTTTCGAAAACTGTCACGACTGCTACTGCAGATCTAATTTTCATTGTGCACGTTTCAGAAGTGTCAGTGATAACACATCTTCTTATACACATTATTTCTCTAAAAAGATTGCTACAAAAAGGATTGCAAATTTTACCATGGACGAAGTTGAGGTATTATTTTCCCTAGTGGATAAACACAAAGATGTTGTTGGTAAGTATCTCTGTTGAGAAATATATGCATGTTTTTAACATGTGTTTCCATAGAATGTAAGAAAACGGGCCACGTGTTGATTGGCACAAAAGAGAAACAGTGGCACATAGTAGAGGAAGAGTTTGTTTAACTGGCCGAACAGCCAAAATGCTGAGAAGCAAATGAGATTCGCTGAAGAAGACTACCAAAAGGGAGTACGCCGAAAAAAAGGTACATTT
Source organism: Vesta saturnalis (assembly GCA_036346205.1). NCBI lineage: Eukaryota > Metazoa > Arthropoda > Insecta > Coleoptera > Lampyridae > Vesta > Vesta saturnalis. The sequence goes on from JARFJB010002072.1 coordinate 1,277,653, forward strand.
GTACGAAACTAGCGGCGGACCCGAAGTGCCAGCAAAATTTAAAGGCATCGGTGAGTGCTGTCCACTATTGGTGTTGGAGCTACAGGGTTCGGTAGCCTATTTGATTCGGATAGTAACAACAACTCTGGTTTTACTGCCATAACTATCGCTGGAACTTCATGCCTTAGCAGCAGCAATAGTTTGGAGGGTTCAGATACGAACACTGACTCAACTGCGGCTATTACCATCACATCCCATGATGTGCAACTATTGCCACTTGAGGTAACAATTCCGAAAAGATAAATAAAAAATAGATTTCAATTTTTATGTTACATCCAGTTGAATACTGGACTACCTAGAACCCTAGTTAACTTAAACAACCAACACATAAAGCATTGAGACCTCAGACAGGTAAACAACGTTTTATTATTTATATTGGCGGATTCATGATTATTTTTCCAGATACTGGCATGGAAGAAAATCATGGGGTACTTCAGAAGAAAATTGAATTCATAGAATTTCCGATTAATCTTCTCAGCAGGAGTCAAAATAGTTTATCCGATAAAATATATATCAACATTTAAACATACCGCTAATTTTTAAGAGTGTTTATTTACCTGTCTCTAAAAATCTTTAGGTGTCGAAGTTTTGAAATATACTCCACAAGATCGTCGTCATTATCATAATCAAAAATATTTGTTTCCATTATGAAAAAATACCAAAAAACTATATTTTTTTAAATATTCGGAGCACTGTCCAACCAAAGGGTCAAGCTGTCAGTTTGAATTGAGCATATTCCACGTTTAATCGTTCAAACTCGATAGAATGAGTTATCTCATAGGTTATGCTGATGTTTATCCTATTCCAATGTTATTCTACGATTGTAAAACGCAATCTCAAAACTTATACTTAGAACAGTCTTATTCGGGGTATATCCTTGCCCTTAGTCAGATACATTTGCTACTATATACATTCTATATATATATATATATATATATATATATATATATACATCATGCAATCATTATTGCGTCCGTACGTAATTCCTTAATTTGGCGTCACCTAGAACAAGACGTATTCTCTGATATTTTATTGAAGTATATAGGTCAGCATTTTTTTCTAAGTTCTATGGTCTATTCCATATGTTTATAGCTTTTTTTTTACTATATACATAATTTTTGTACGTTTGACAATCATTCTGGAACCCGTACATTAAAGTACTGCACTAAAAATCATTACGGCGTCTTGCTGCGTTGCATGCCCTCTTAATGTAACAAAGCAATCATTTTGGCATCTCGGATTAGAATATACATAATGTTGTTGTTGCAAACATTTAGGCGTCAATATATTTTATATTAATAGTTTGTGAGGAACCAGTTTGACGTCTGCTTTCATATTATCCAAAAATTTTATGAATGTTTCATTTTGGCGTCTTAGTTTAAAATATACACAATGTTCTTGTTGCAAACTACATATTGCAATTAATAGTTTATGTGCAATCAGTTTTATGTCTGCTTTCATCTAATTCGAAAAATATATGTTCTATCACCAAAGAACTAGCCGATCATTTTGACGTCTTAGTTAAAGATATACATATTGTTATTATTACAGCATATGAGCGTCAATGTCGTCTATTCATATATGTTCAAATAAAATCAATACAATACTTATGTTATTTAAATAGCTCGCAATGTAGAAGAGATACATTTATCAAGTAAGGGTAAAGTACAGGAAAGCAGTGAATAATGGGTGCGTACTAGAATTTTGAGTTTGGTACAATCAGCCTATTTCAACCACTTTAATTATCAGACAAACAATTTGATGAATTTATTTTCTCCACTTTTTTAGTTATTTAAAAATTATAATATCTTCATCACCATTCAATCCAAAGAAAGTCCCTGGTTCGAACCTGTTTTAATCGTGGATGTTTGTTAAGGTGTCGCTAAAAAAGATCGCCGACAATTGGTCACGCGAAAAATTGTCGCACACATTTGAGCGCGCCTCAAAGTATCGCCAGGGAAAAAAGGGCGCCGACGAAAAAAGATCGCGGACAAATGGTGGCACTAAAAAATTTAAATTTTTGTTAACAATTATCTAAATACCAGACTGGAACACTGCGATGCGGCGTTGATTTCACTCAGTACACTCTAAATTTGAAGGTGAGTGTATAGATCGTTTGGATCGACGACACCAGAGACGACAACCGCAGTTTTCAAGAAATCTTTGGAATTGTTTTGAATTCATAGAGGAAGTCATACCATATACAAATTATTCTGCAGAAGGATGGCACAATAGTGTTTCCTCTATATTAAATGCAGCACATCTAAATTTGTAGAAATTTATCAATTCGTTAAAGAAAGAGGAAAGTT
>JARFJB010002072.1:1932500-1937500 GCA_036346205.1 Vesta saturnalis
AATATGAATTTATATATTTTTTGCTTTAATTGTAAATAACCATCTTATCTTAAATATAACACTCTATATATTATTCCATTATTCGAAAGAAAATTGGTAGCACTACATTTTTTGTAATATGCAAATGTTGTCTATCTGCAACGGCTTTAGAATATTTACAATTTTAAGATTTTTATTTTAATTCTTCGTGGTATAATGAATGTGCACCCTGTATAATATTAGTTATATTGACGAGAAAACGATCATAACAGTTGCCATACTTAAATAAATGGTAAAATGTATTGACTTTTGTATTACGTATGTGAGTGAGAATGTAATTTCATAAACAATATAAATTCAATATGATACTGTCGCAACATTTTTATGATAAATTGAACACTATGTGTACTTTTCCTGATTCGGTGCGATAACTATCGTACCAATTTTTGTAAAAAGTTGCATTAGTCTAGAATGAATTAAACTGAAATTGTTTTAATTTTCCTAAAACCATTTGCCAGCAATAAAATTTATCATAAAGGCAGTAACCACGAAAAACAAAGAAGCGCGTATAAATCAAACTTAACAAATTCAGTTAAACGAATCATTAATACGTATCAAACGTTTGAGCATCCTATGTTATTTAAAATGCCTGTACACTTTGAAAAAGGAGAATTAGTAGATATGGTATTTATTTTCGGCGAAGCCAATCCAAATGTTTTATTGGCGCAAATACTTTATTGTGGGCGATACCCTTAAAAAAAACGCCCATCAGTAAGAACTCTTACAACTGTAATCGAGAGGTGTACTCGTACTGGTAGAGTTGCGTATGAGAAACATACAAGACAGAAATCTGCTAGAAATGAAGAAATGACTCTAAACGCGCACAGTTTGGCGCATGTTAAGGGAAAACAGATACTACCTATACCACATAACAACGCACCAATTAATTAGTGAGGATGATAAGCAACACCGATTAGAATTTTGTAACTGGGTGTTGTTTTAGCAGACCTGTAGACCGCCAACATAGGTGGTCGTTATAAGTATGGGCGGAAATACTAGGGCATTATGTAATAGACCATGTTTTCTTTGAAGGCATTACAAAAAATAACGACTACTTAAATTGATTACAAACTACATTACCAGAGATATTAGCAGATGTTCCACAAGTTGTTAGAGTAGCTATATGGTTTCCGCAAGATGAGGCCCTCATCCACACTAGACGAATTGTCCGGAATTATTTAGATGAAAGATTTAAGAATAAGTGGATCAGTCGATTCGGACTAATTGCGTTTTCGACAAGATCTCCACGTCTAACAAAGCCTGACTTCTTCCTATGGAGTTATGTGAAAGAGATTCTATATCAAACGCCGCCAACTACCAAAGAGAACATGGAGGAGCAAATCCGTGAACCATTCGCACTATTACACCAACATTGATAAGTCTTTTAAGAAAAGGATTTGAAATGTAGTCAAGGTAATGGTGACGTTTTTGAACATCTTTTATAATTGTTTGAAATCATATTTAAGCTGCATTTGTTGAAATAATATCTTACACCACAGTTAATTTAGTGTTAATTTTAATTTGTTGGTATGTTACTGTTTCAGACTGGTCAAACCTATTTGATGAGTGTAAAGAGTACGTGTAGTGTACATAACGTATAAATTTGCAATTAATGAAAAAGTGTTTTTCGTTCAGGTTCCTTTCAACCAATTTAACAACATATCGGATATCGTATCTTTATACCGAGTGTCATATCGATGATACAGTTATGAATTGTAAATATTTCAAAAACCGTAGCAGATAGACAACATTTTCTTATTAAAAAAAATTGTAGGTTGTTTAATTTTTTATCAAATAATGTAACAATATACAGGGTGTTGTATGTAAGATAAGATACTTATTTACATTTGAAACAAAAAAATAATAAATTCATATTTGTGGTATATCCTGTATAAAAATTAAATGTTATGGTGTTCCTTAAAAGGTAATTGTGACGTAGATATTCAGGGTTGGCGCCCCTTTTCCCTTTCTATCTTTTACGCCACTGCATTTTTTCAAATCTAAAAGTCTTTTTTAATTTTAAATTTAATTTAGAAAAAGAAATGACTTGAAAAATGTTAATTACAAGCTTATTTACATAGATATTTTGCAGTCTTACATTTGAATTATTTAAAATAAAGTATTTTAACAAAATCAGTGATAAAATTGATAGATAGTTTTTTTTATAGCCATATTTATTTACTGTTGTCAAGACTTGTCGTGCATCAGTTTCTTGTTTTTTTCGTTTTCCTGATCGGCGGCATCCAAACCGTAAAATTTTCCACCGTATTCATGCACGTTTAAGAGAGACTGGAGTTCTCAAGCGTCCTGCACCCTCTGGACAAATGAGGCTTAGGTGAACATTGTGTTTTGAAGAGGTGGTTTTAGAACGGGCAGCACAGATCCATGCACCAGCACTTGAGTCGTCGCTCACGATATGGGCGCTTCACACATATCGGTTTGGAGAGTTTTCATGAAGACCGACAACATCCGTTTAAAAAGCAGAAAGTTAAATCGCTAGATCAAGCAAATTTTGCGCGTAGAACAATGTTGTCGCTGGGTTTTTGGAGAGATCTGCAGTTGTGCCTTCTTTTGCTTCGGAGGTGATGTGTTCGGATGAGGCATGTTTCACAAGGGATGGTATGTTCAACACACGCAATGTTCATATCTAGAGTCACAGGAACCCTCACGCTACCGTCGTACGTGGTCACCTACAACGGTTCTCAGTTAATGTCTGGCGAGCGATCGTTTGAAACTTTTTGTTTGGACCTTTTATTTTACCTCCCAACGTTACCGATCAAGTTTATCTTGAATTCATAACGAATTCTTTTTTGGAATTGCTGGAGGATATTCCCCTAGATATTCGGAATGGGCTGATATTCCAACATGGTGGAGCACCGTCTCATTTTTCGGCCCGAAATTATTTAAGTAACCTATCCAGATCGTTGGATTGGACGTGGGTGTCCTTTCCCTTGACCTTCAAGATCACCCGATTTAACGTCCATTGATTTTTTGCTTTGGGGAAACGTAAAGTTTGTGCGATTCCTGTTGATGATCGGGATGGCTATGTCAACAGAAATGTTGCCGCCTTCATGTATTATAAAAAATAATAAATTTAGTTTTGGATACAAAATTAAATTTATTATTTAAAAATTATTTAAAAAATATTATTGTTTAAATAATTATTCTTTAAAATTATTTAAAAACGTTATTGTTCTTATCTTGTGTTTAATCTTGAATTTTTGATCTGCAATAAAAAAATTACAAATATTAATTTTTTTTCTAAATTTAATGTCCATGGACAGGTAACAAAACGAAATACTTCTAAAATACCAATGTAAATAAGCAAACTTACCTATTTATCTAAGCGACAATTTCTTTTTGGCTTAGTTACCTTCCGAGAGGAAGTAGTTTAATTCAGGTTCTGCTTAACCGATTTTAATAAACTTGATGTTGTTTGAAAGAGCTTTTGTTAAAAATAGAAAATTTGTAAATTTGAAGCAATCTGATTAATAACATAAATGCTAGAGGGCGCTGTTTAATATTTTTAATATTGTATTTCTCTTTACAATTTTAAATGGAAGCATAAAAATTTAAGTAAGTCTTTAATAAGTAGACTAAATTAGTAATAAAACAGTGAAAACGCAAGTAGATATCTTTTTCTATTCTGAGATATCGTAAAAACAGGTAAATGGCGGAATTGTTCTTCCAACGTTAAATTTAAATTTAGCCTGGATAAAAAGATCTTACATTGGTCTGCAGTAATTTAAACTGTTATCATACTAATGTTATGGTTGCCGTTAGATTACCTAAATGTAATGCTGTCGCTAGTAACAATGAGAACAAATTTTAACATAATAATGTGATAAATCTAACAATTAAAACCTTAAATAAATAACTACGTAATTAGTGGCGCCCTAGATGTTCGAAATGTCGTCCATCATTTTCATTACATGAAATCAATCGCTGACGAGTGGAGAGAACAGCAGTTTCAATTTCTGCCATTGAAATACTTCGTATTGTCTGTCGTATTCTTTCAATCATGTCAGCTCTTAGTGTGGGTCTATCGGCATAAACGAGATTTTTTATTCGCCCCACAAATAAAAATCTAAACAAGTTAGGTCTGGAGACCTTGGTGGCCAAATAAATAAACTTGCACGTCATATTCACCTTTCACAATTAAAAAAATGTTAGATTTATCACATTATTATTTTATAATTTGTTCTCATTGTTAGCGCGAGCATTACATTTATAATAAAATACTTATCTTTTTGGGATTTTTAATGGTGTACTTTAAATTGTACAATCTAAACGTTTCGATAACACTTACAGTTATCTTTGTCAGTAGTAATGTTTGTTAAAATTTATTAAAAATGTAGTAAACAATTTCGTCAAATTTGAAAAATTAAAACATTAAAGCATTACACTTAGGTAATCTAGCGGCAACCATAACATTAATATGATAACAGTTTAAATTACTGCAGACCAATGTATGATCTTTTCATCCAGACTAAATTTAATAATTTCCGTTAACGCGAACTAGCCTACTAGACGTTGGAAGAACAATTCCCGCCATTTACATGTTTCTTACGATATCTCAGAATAGAAAAAAGATATCGACTTGCGGTTTTCACTGTTTTATTACTAATTTAGTCTACTTTCTAAAGACCTACTTAAATGTTTATGCTTCCATTTAAAATTGTAAAGAGCAAAAAACATTATTAAAAAAAAATTAAACAGCGTCCTCTAGCATTTATGTTATTAATCAGATTGCAATTTTCTATTGTCTAACAAAAGCTCTTTCAAACAACATCAAGTTTATTAAAATCGGTCAAGCAGAACCTGTATTAAAGCGTTTTTTCGTAACAAGGTCCCCCTTATTTGAAGCCACTTTTGTTTTAAAAATTTTTGCCGAACCTGTGCTATAATCCATTCTGAGGTATGGCCGACGGCCGTTCTTAGTTGGGCACACGTACATACAT
>JARFJB010002072.1:1942500-1962500 GCA_036346205.1 Vesta saturnalis
ATATTGCTGTAAAGTGCCCGTTAAAATTTTGGTTGAAGTTGACCTTTGACCTAGTAGGAGTTACCCGGTGGAGATCTACATAAGAGTACTACCTCGCTAATGGATAGGCATCAATTAGCAAAAGCAGATTTGAAACCATTGAACCATTTATCCTGTAATTTTCGGAGTAGAACACTGATCTTTAACAACAATGGGTGAGGAATATGTCATACGCTGAGGTCAATGAAATATAAAGTGTGTCGGCTCGATTCCGGAATAGGAAAAAAATTCATGCCTTCTGAAGGTTTCTGCTTGTTTAAAAAATAACGTCTGTCAAGATAACGCTGTTACGTGTATTCTTTCAAAAACAGATGTTAAAACATTGCACTTCCAACAATTACCTGACATCAAATCTGCCGATTTGTATTTGGATGTATTCCTGGTGTATTTGTAGTAATTAGGTTATTGCGAAATCATTTAGGTAAGCTAGCTAGCTGAATACTGAGCATGAGCACCATTTTGATCAAACCAGATGCTTACATTTATAAATATCACAAACAACATTCGAAGGCCTTGTACATAAACTTCTATTAAAATGGAAGCATGTGCCATTAAAAAGATGGTGATCCCAGCAAGATCTGCAGATTTAAGGTGATGGAGGTAATAGAACAATTTTGTAACGATCGTTTCCGAACTTATTTATAAATTTAAAATTTTACATCTGATTCTATAAATCTGAGTTTATTCGGTTAATCTGAGCGTAACATCGTTAAAATAAAGCATTATTAACTCGATAGATGTTAATTTTTAAACAAACAGGTACTTTTATAAAGCACTCCTTTTTTCGTACGATGACGTTTTTGACTCGTTACTTATTTCAGAGTAGATCCTGGGAATACGTATTGCCGTAAGTAATTCATTAAAGATTTTGTAGATTTTCATCATGGACTCAGGAGTAGTCACGCTATCGTAGTCAAACTGAGAGGTGTACATTGTCAGCTGTATCTGTATTTCTATAATCATGGATGGATGGACGCGTCGCATGCATAACCTAATAATGGTAACGGAATTTTAACGTATTTGTTTAATAGTTTCGCTACTTTCAATATTGGTTGAATAAATAAATAAATGGTATTCTGCAATACTTTTCTATTAATCATTCGAGTGTTTGTATGTATACCTTTTATTTATCACAATGGTATTGCAAACGCTATAGTATATTAGTTTAGTGAGCAGGAAATGAAAAGTTTTACCTATTTTTACGTTCTTATACGCAAAGTTGTAAGTATTGTTTTCGTGACAAAAATCGATGTCAAAACTTTAACAGAATTCAACGGTGTCTGTGTCGACGTCCGCATATGTGTCTGTGCTTGTGTCTGCGTGTGTATATGCGCACACGCGGGTGTCTGTGAATGCGTACGTACGTGTGCGTATGTGTGCGTGTGAGTTTGTGTCTGTCCGTGCGTGTACGTGTGCGTGTGCTTGTGTGTGTGCGTGTGAGTGCGCGTGTGCGTGAGCGTGTGCGTGTGCGAGTGCGTGTGCGTGTGCGTGTACGTGTGCGTGTACGTGTAAGTGTACGTGTACGTCACGTACGTACGTGTCGTGTGCGTGTGCGTGTGGTGGTGTGCATGTGCGTGTGTGTACGTGTGCGTGTGAAGTGTATGTGTGTGTTGTGCGTGTGCGTGTGCGTGTGCATGTGTGTGCGTGCGTGTGTGCGTGTATGTAAACGTGTGCGTGTGTGCGTGTGTATGTGCATGTACGTGTACGAGTGCGTGTGCGTGTGCGTATGCGTGTGTTTGTGCGTGCGTGTGCGATGTGTGTCCGTGCGCGTGTGCGTGTGCGTATGCGTGTATGTGAACGTGTGTGTATGCGTGTGCATGTACGTGTGCGTACGCGTATGCGTGTGCGTATCCGTGTGCGTGTGCGTGTGCGTGTGCGTGTGCGTGTGCGTGTGCGTGTGCGTGTGCGTGTGCGTGTGCGTGTGCGTGTGCGTGTGCGTGTGCGTGTGCGTGTGCGTGTGAGCGTGCGCGTGTGTGTGTCTGTGTATGCAAAAATATAAAATGCGCATCATTGCATTATTGGAATTACAATCTTACGCATCGAGTATGTACGGAAGCTACCGATGATCAATTTTTGTTACAAACACTATTTGGTCTATTTATCTTTTAATGTATTTCGTCAACGTTCTAAAAATGAGCAAGTCTAAAGCTTGTGCATTTTGTTCATTTGTTTATTTTTATTATAAAATGTTGTGCAAAGTGTATGTATAAACATTTCGCACATTTATATAAATGTTAAAACCTTAAATACAGATAATACATCCTAATGTTGAAATTTAGTTCATTTACATTGATAAAACTACAATTGTATTGCTTTGTACTGTTTGAGATTACACTAAAGGACTTGATTATACAGAAAGTTAAAGTTTAGTTTATGCATTTTAATAATTTTTCAATTGTTCAATATAAGGTGGATATGAGAGAGAAGTAAGACTATACTTTGTACATCTAATATACCAAACATGGTCACATACATACATAAGAAAGTCATGTGCTGCTCACATTACGTTCTTTATCGTTAGATACAATGCACGCGATTGTTGCAACCAATTCTCGCTTAGTCCCGGCGATCAGTTGGCTTGCGGTAAGATAGATCGGCGCGATAAGTCGAGAAGATAAGATAGAGTGGCAACTCAACTCTGCAACAGTAGGAAAACGTTGCCATCTACGCCTTGAAAGCCATATTTGGCTTTTTCATGCCGAACCGCATTTTCGGCATGAAACAGAAAGGGTAATTTACATTGCTGAGCTACATTCATTATTTACCTATCACATAGCGTCTGTGCGTACCTACCTACGACGCTGTTCCCCGAGATATATGCATTTGAAATTTTAATCCTACAGACGGAGGTGCCTCACCGAGATCTATCAGTTTCCCTTTCTCGAAATAACGTATTTGAAATTCTAATCTTACCGACGAATGCGCCTCACCGAGATCTATCAGTTTCTCTTTGTACGCACCTCACTTCCGACCCTATGCTCTCGTGATGTACGTACTTGAAATTCTAGCTCCACGGACGGATGCGTGTCAAATCCTATTGCATTCCCTTTTTGGGTACCCTCTTCTGGCAATCCCTTCTCTATATATTCGGATTTACAGTTTTAACCCCACTGACGAAATCGCCTCGTCGAGACCTATCACTTTTCCTTTGTGGGTATTCTCTTCCGACACTCCCTTCTCGAGATATTCGCACACAACTTTTGATCCCGCCGATGAATGCGTCTAGCAGAGATCTATCACTTTCCTTTCGTGTGCACCCACTTCCGCCACTGCGTTCCCAAGATATACGTATTTAAAATTCTGACCTTACAGACGAATATGCCCCGTCGTCCAGACACATCACTTTCTCTCTGTCGGTACGTACCTCCGATGTTCTCGACATATACCCATTTGAAACTAATGTGATGCAAATATTTCAACGAGAAATGGTGAGAGGGAGGCAGCTATAAGCTACCGAATGCAACTGTAGTTCCGAAGTCGATAAGTAGTCTTGGAGATAAGTTATCTGGTTCTTTTGCAAGAACTTAAATTGCTATTATTGTGACATCGTTAACGTATGTATAAAGTTTTTGATATCAATTTCAATATTTTTTAATTCCGTTTTCTTGGAGGCACAACTAAAGGAGGGTTTCAAAAGACCTTGCTACTCTTCTTAACATGTCGGGCGTAATACTCTCAAACGCGTTCCTTATTCTTTGTTGCATATTTTCTTGCATAGTTGGCGGTTCTTAGTAAACGATTTCCTTAACATATCTCCACAAAAATAAATTCAGATTAGTTAAATCGGGGAATCGGGGTGGCCCCTCCTCCGCCAATCCTACTATTTGGAAACAATGTATTAAGATGGTCCCAGACTTGAACTGAATAATGGGCGGGGGCTCCATCGTGTTGTAGCCACATTCATTCCTCACAGTGATTGGCAAATTTGCACATAGATCTTGCAAACGATTTTGCAAAAAATCAAGATACATAGCTCCATTTAAATGCCCGTTCAAAAATAAGGTCCAATAACATGTTCAACAAACATTCCGCCCTAAACATTTATTGACCTTTTGTGCTGATAGGCAACCTGCCTGAAAATCCTCGGATTCTGATCTGAATAGTAGTGGAAGTTATGGCGATTCACAAGTCCATTTTTCATCCGAGAACAAAACCTTATCGAAAAAGTTATAAATTAAATCAATTTTATGTTGAGCCCAATTGCAAAATACGACGAAGTGTGATAACGGCAGTTTTTTTTACTCACCTTAGTTTACGCTTCATGCCTAACCTATTCTAACGCACTAGAAGAGTGTATTAAATAAAAGATACTAGTTCAATTCTAAGAATTATCATGTAAATATTGAAAGTTGGTGTAAATAGTATTATAAATATTAGAAATCTATGTCTAATAACAGCTTTTGATGAATATCTCTGAAGCGTTGAAACATAGTATAATGACAAACATAAAAGATGTTGCGTACTTTATTCCCCACCCAATAGAAATAAAATACACAGGTGTTCGCTTTAAAAGATATAACTTTAAGATTTGTTTTGATTATGACGGGTAGTTTCGGATAAAGACGAGTGAATTTGGGTATAGGGAAAGCTTAATAAAATTTATAGAGTTGCAGATAAGTTATCCTATGCCGATGAAAAATATATGGTGTTCCTTTAGCTATCTATTTAAAAATCAAATAAACCATATATATATATATATATATATATATATATATATATATGTGTGTGTGTGCGTGTGCGTGTGCTTGTGCGTGTGCGTGTGCGTGTGCGTGTGCGTGTGCGTGTGCGTGTGTGCGTGTGTGCGTGTGCGTGTGCGTGTGCGTGTGTGCGTGTGTCCGTGTGTCGGTGTGCGCGTGTCGCGTGCGCCTGTGCGCGTGTGCGCGTGTGCGCGTGCGTGCGTGTGCGTGTGCGTGTGCGTGTGCGTGCGCGTGCGCGTGCGCGTGCGCTGTGCGGTGCGTGTGCGTGTGTGTGCGTGTGTGCGTGTGCGTGTGTGCGTGCGTGCGCGTGTGCGTGCGTGCGCGCGTGCGCGTGTGCGCGTGTGCGTGTGTCGCGTGTGCGTGTGCGTGCGCGCGCGTGCGTGCGTGCGCGCGTGCGTGTGGGTGTATATATGTTAACGATAATGTGCGATAACCGTTAATGTACACATTACCTAGATAATCCGCAAATTAACTAATTTCACCCTTTAAAGTTATAAAATATGTGTTTTTGCACTTTACCGTATTAATGTGCACATTAACGAGGAAATGATCGTTAAAGTGCGAAGATTTGAATCCGTTGGGGTTTGATTGAACGTAACGTGCTCCTGATTGTACATTCACGATCGCGCGATGTCCGGTGTTGGTGTATCATTGGTCCTGCACGCCGGAGAGCAGCTTCGAGCCGCAGTCATTGACTAATTTCTAATCTGTGAGTCCGTCAACCATTGTGTGCAGTCCAGTTCAGTGCGGTGCGCGCGTTTATTGTGACGGTACATAGAGTTATATTGTGTTCTCTGTGTTTAGCAAAAGTATTTAGTCAAAATGCAAGCCACAGGTGTACTAAAACAAAATATGAGGGACAAATTTAATTCCATACTTTTGAGCAAAGACTATAAGTATAACAGTGTTTTAATTGCAAAGAAAAAATACTGCGCGCTAATTGAATATATAAAACGAATAAAAATCTCAAAGAAGAAGGAATCATCCCGAGATTACCGCATTATGGAAAGGTACGATGTGCTCACTCTCCAAGGTTCGGAAAAACTCATAGATCTCCTTTCTGGTTCTAATAAAGATGTAAAACTACGTTCATGTGGAAGAGTTATTTGAAATACTTCAGTCTACTCATTCGTCCATTGGTCACGGGGCAGGGACAGAAGGGTCAAGGAATTGAATAAACGCTACAAAAATATAACGCAGGCCCAAATTAAGGTGTTTTTGAATTTATGCGAATCTTGCCATCAAAAACAGAAGGGTGAAAGGAAGGGTGTTGTAGTGAAACCAATGATTTTTCCTCATTTTAACAGTAGATGCCAAGTGGACCTAATCGATTACCAGTCGCAGTCTGACAGAACATACAAATTTCGTATGGTATATCAAGATCACTTGACAAAATTTGTTGTTTTGAAGCCCCTAACCTCAAAGCGAGCAGATGAAGTTGCTTATCATACACTAGACATATTACTTTTGATTGGATCGCCATGTATACTCAAGTTCGATAATGGGCGAGAATTTTGTAACAACATTTTGGAAAGTTTAAAATCAATGTGGCCGAAACTAAAAATAGTGCATGGTAAACGTCGGCATAGTCAATGCCCATGCTGACTACTTGGATGACAGAAAATAATACCAACAAATGGAGTGAAGGAGTACGCTTTGTACAATTTATGAAAAATCGAGCATACCATTCTGGTATAAAAAGGAGCCCTTATGAAGCAATGTTCGGATGTACTGCAAGGGTAGGACTTTCGTCATCTTTCATACCTAAAGACGTATTTGATTCTATTAATAGTGAAAAGGACCTAGAGCAACTAGCTGATACACAACCCATCGTTTCTAATGAAGCAGAGGATAGTCAAAATCCCATTCATTCTCAACACTCAACACAAGAAAAAGCAAAGGAACATGGCAATGAAACACAAACACAAGAATGTGGCAATGAAACAGAAACGTTACCATCTATAGATCTTGCTTGTATTATATGTTTGAAAGAAACATCAGGGGCCCACACTTGCTACAAATGTAACAATAACGTTCACACAATCTGCGGTGTAACTCAAGCTACTGAAGGTTTTGGTAGCAAACTAGTATGTTCCACATGCGTAAATCAGATTAATCAAGAAAACCAACGAAACAGCACCAAAGAAAGCTTAGAGAGCAGACAAAAAAATGCAAGCATTATCAGATACCAATCACCCAGTGGCTAATGAAGGCGCCACTGTAAGAATAAAGATACCCGACGTGGATGTTCGCTCAATTTTGGCAATAGTTCTTAATAAATCAGACGACGGGTTTTATAAACTGGCTACTAAAACGGGTGTCTTGAAGCAACTGTATGTTCGATCTCAATTTAGTATTTGTAAAGAAAAATTCATCACAACAGAAGAAGTTCCTGACGTCGAAGCATCTTTACGTAACGTGGCAACAAATCAGTCTCTGGGCAGTGGTCAAGGATTTCAAAATGTGGATGCAAATCCAAATGCATTACAAAAAATGCCTTTGTCGGAAACATAATGTCCTGTGTAACTCTAAGTGCCACCAATCCCTTAGTTGCACAAATAAATAGGAAATTACCATGTATTCGGAATGTAGTACTGTTAGAATAAAGATATTTTCATTTTACAACTGTTTTATTTTCATTAATTGTATCGTATGTGCAATACGTAAATATGAACTGGTTATTTCTGAACTTTAACTGCTGTATTTCAGTTAACCTGCATATTAACTAGATAATTTGCACAATGACTAGATAAAGTGAGGAAATAAATGATGTTTATGCACTTTAACTGGTAGGTACAGATAATCTACAGATTCCCTAGGTAATGTGCACACTAACGGAGATATGCACATTATCGTTAATATATATATATATATATATATATATATATATATATATATATCCTACTACAAATAATAATTAATTTCGTTTGTTCTTGAAAGATGTCAACACATGTCCATTCAAACAAAGAAATTGTCATATCTTTGAAAGCACTCGGTATAAGATGCTGAATTTTTTTGGTATAATGTACGAAGCGAGGAGAATTCAAAAGTGGAATAATATACAAGGTGTTACATTAAAAAATGTATAAGTTTGTGTTTTCATGGATTTACTGGCCACTCTGTATGTGTGAAAATATCTTTAAAATGTGCTGTCTAGTAAGCATTTTATTGCTTCATTTTAATATTTTTTGTAATCTAAATCATTTAGATCTAGTAGAAGACGGGATCTAAGATGCAGGACCCTACATAGAAGTAAACGTTTACAGAACAGTTATCAAAATCGGACTTGTTCTTGAGCATTAAGGACAACGACTATACGCTTCATTGCTTTGACTATAAGATTATTAGTGAAATAAGTTATATTAGTTGGTTAAAATCAATTTTTTTACGGAAAGAGATCTTAAGGTGTGATGCCGAAACAATGATTTTTGCTTTAGTTAACTTTATTTGAAAATATACCCATATGATGTACTAAATTATTTTTATTACATGTTATTAGGGGTGCTGCTTAAGCTCAAAATATCTTAATTCCGCTTTACCCGATTGTTAAATTACTATTTAGTTTGTTTGCAGGCAAGTAGGAGAGAAATCATATTTAAATTTCACTCAAATGATATGGCATTTATCTAGATTTATTGGATGTGCCAACGTATTGTACGGTCATGGAAAACACAAGGGGCTATATTTTTATTGTAATTATACTCCAGGAGGAAATATTATTGGTAACAATGTTTTGATTCATGGTAATTGGTATTGTATCCTAAAACAACATCGCTCCAAATATTCTCGTCTGTGTGGCACGAATCAAAGTTGGATAGACTGGCACGAGAATTTTAAAGCTCCATTCAAGATACTGTTGTCTGATCGTGCGACTGATAAGTTGTAAATTTATATAGTATAACTAAATGTTAAAGAATGTTGTAAATTTAGATTTGTGCATAAACCGTGTGTTAATTAAAAATATTTTTTGTTTTTATTTAGTCATGACTGGTTTTGTAATATAGGTCTATATCTAAGAGTTAGAACGAAGCAATGAATGTTCAAGCATGTCTATAACAAAATCATTTGTGGTGCATATTGTGAATGGTTTGCACAAAGGCACTTTTTTTTACCATAATATGATTTCCTCTGGTATTCATTATTTGCACTTTTTTGATGGCAAATATATGTTCCATCACAAATAAATATTAATTGGTGATCTTTTACTTGATACAATTTCCTAGCAGTATTTGACGTTGTAACAACTCTTTTTGAGTTGTATTAAAATATACCTTAATTTAAGGTCTTTCATTCGTTCTGTTGTAAATATAAGAAAAATTTTAATTATTGAAATATAGGTATGTGGTAGGCAACTTAATTTGCATTTCTCTTTAGGGGTTTATAGTGCATATTTCTTAAAGGTTTATACTGCCACTTTAAATTATTTTCGGACCATTTTATTCCCGCATTACGCATCGTGACTTAATTCTTTGCGCAAATCCTTTCGGACACGACTACCTCGTCTAATTGAAAAGCATCCATTTTTTTTTACTTCCTGATGAAGGTTGTGAGATGCAGAAAGCTTTTTGTGGCTTTCCCCCTAAATTTTGTGTGAAAGTGTCATTGATTTGATGGTAAGATATCTTTTAACGCATTATACTAAAAATTAAAACATTTGCTCTTTTCAGGTACTTTTATTTTACTTTTACTTTTATTTTTACTGTTACTTTTACATTTAATTTTACCGCTTTGGATTGCACAATTAATTCTACTGTTACGTACGCTTTCATTTTATGATTGAAATTTTTGCATTCAAAACTTCAAAATAATGCAATAAATATTGGTTTATTAAATTTCAAGAAGACAAATTTATAAGAGATAAAATTCCTTTCATGGGTTGGTTTACTACGTAAAGCATTATTACAAGATATTGCGCAATATGGATGCAAAGATGACATCACCTCAGTTGAAATTTCCGCAATCATTTAGATACCAGAATTAAAAAATAACTTGGCGCCCGACATCATTTTTTATCAGTATTACATTGCATTTTTATTATTTTTGTTAAGTGAAAATAACACAGCAGCAATTGTGGTAATTAAGCAAATCAAAAGATTTGAATCTGCCCACTTTGATCTACCGATCTGAGTCAAAGGCATTATTTGTGGTGAATGGTTAGTATCTCCGGTTAGTTTGACGATTTGTTTTTGGAGAACTTATTTCTCTATTTCTTCAGTATATTATTAAATTTATTACACCATTTACACCACCTATTTTATAACGTATTGGTGAGTAATGTTTCTCTACTGATGACATCAATTCCGAAATGCAAAGGCAAAACATCTTTTCCAAACGAGGATATCACTTCATCACAATAGTGAGATACCATTTGTTCACGAGCTAAACCAAAAACGGAGGATATTATTGCATTTAAATTTCTGGTTCGTAATTTAAATAAAAAAATGACAAGAGCTTGAGTGACATTACGATTTATGGAATTTTTCATCGACGTTAACATTTCACGGAGTTTTATCAATTTTTCCCATGTAACATCAGTAAATACCTACCTCCAACTGTATTTTTGAAAACGAGGATCTCTAATTGAATCACTACCAACAGCCAGCTGTCCAAGTAATTTTTCCAATTCTCGAACTTCAAATACACTGGTATTCGAATAAATTCGAAAATTATTGATATCTTCATCATAGAATCGCTGTTTTATGATATGATCTTTACAGCACCGATTTCCTTCAGGAATGAAGATTCGTCTTTTTGCAAATACCTGTTTGCGAGCTTCGAATGGAACTAATGTAATATTTGTTGATGATCCACAAATGCAGCAATGTCTATGAATGGAAATGATTCGAGGAAACCCTAATTCCACAAATTCTTACACTAATTAGAACCCATTAGATAATCAAAAAACATTTATTAGGTTCAATAATATGAAAAATAACAAGTTAATACAATACCATACTAGCTTCAAAATACAGGAGAAAATCAATATTTATTTTGTTCATTACAAGGGTTGCATATTGTCGATTTCACAACAGTAACATACTTTTACAAGTAAACCGTTAGCATAACACAGCGACCACGTTTCGCACCTGTGTCTTTATCACCTTGTTGTCAGTCTTCTGGATCGTCGGTTTCCAAAATCACACTAATGGTGGTTTTTATGTATTTAGGTATATGTCCTGTTGATATTTCAGCTATTAGTGGTTTTACTAGTTCCGTCCCTATATCAAGAAGGAACAAACGTCTTCTGAAAGTTTTTTCCTTCTCGTAATTATCATGGTTCTGGATAAACAAAGTAAAGGCGTTTATCGCTGCCAAATCCAAAATATGAAAGAACAAAACTAATGGACACTGCTACATGTTACGAAAACAGGAGTATTCTCCAACCTTGCGTTCCAAGGAATCTACAGCTCCTTTGCACCTGTTATAGTTAAGTATGATAGTTGGCTTGAAATTAATTGTTTCGTCTGATATATCCAAATCAAAATGTGTTGATAGTAAAACTACATTTCTGTTTTTCTTGGGAACATAGGAAATCATCATAGCACTTTGGGAACGTAAGGCTTGCGTTGAATAAGCAGTATTTTGTCCATTTGGATGGAATTCTTGAGGAACTTCTTTTCTGCTTTGCCGCATTGTTCCGCTTAAGGTTTTCCCTTGTTTCAATAATTCTTGTGCTAGAGCTAATGACGTAAAACAGATATCGGTGGTAACACAATAACCGAAAGACAAACCTTTCTCCAAATTTAAACCAACACATTTGCCTTGTTCCTTCTCTGTGGAATTGCTTAGCATTGCTGAATAAATTTGCATGTTCCAGCAATAAGAATTTTCCACGTCGCATAGTGTCCATATTTTTATTCCATACCCGGCTGGTTTTGATTTTATGTAAACACGGAACGGACAACTGCCACGAAGTAGAACAAGTTGTTCCACCACCACTATTAGGTATATATGCTTCCTTGCAGTTCAAAGGAAACATATCAATATATATTCTTCAATTGGTTTTCTTCCAAAGTCAGTTTCTCTTTTTTACTTGATCGTACTTAATTACGCACCTTCATAAATTATGAAGTTCTCAAAACGATACATTGTTAAAACATTTAGCTATTAATTGTTTAAGAATAGCTTACTTACCAAACACGTTCCAATTTCCTTATCAGTAGCACATAAAATTTCGGTTGGTTCAATCTCTCGAGTACGCGATTTCCTGTTTTCTAACTGATCTTTGTCATTTGGTCTTTTTCCTTATGTGCAACTAAAATTATAATTTTGGTAATCGATTTATTAAGTAGTAGTTAACCGCTCTTATTAAACCAATATTTAAAACCATACGTGAAAAATGTTACATTACCTTGCATATTTCCAAAGCTTCCTCACATTCAGAGTTCGAAGTCGAAGATAACGTATCAGGTAAAATATAATGTTGGTCATTACATCGTTCTTGATCACACTCGTTCCACACGGAAAAACTATCTGAAATGTCACCAATACTAGACGTAACTACGCTAAAAGACCTTGAACTTTTTGTTTTTGGAGAAAGTGATTTAAGTTTGTCGCATGATGATTTAGGAATATCTAAATTATACGTGTGAAAATCTATCTTGAGAAACTCCACATTTATCGACTCAGCAAAAGATGTAGATTTTTGGGTGAACAGTCCCGAAATAACTGAATCAGTGATATCAGGTAATTCTATTTCAAAAAGCTCCATATTCTTCAATTGAGAATATGATGTATGCTCCTCGGATACAGGTGAACTTATGGGCGCAGGAGAACATAAGATGTCTTTCAGGAAACTGTCGACGAATAACTTTATCACTGGTTGTGATACTTCACACTGCGTTAGGAACAGTTAAATTATGTAGGTGAATTCCATTGTGTACATTGTCAAATTGAAGGCTGCAATCCAGTAGCTCACCAATTGTAGGAGGGGAAGTCAAAGTACCTGAAGAAACTCTATTTGCTTTATTTTACAATCAAGGGGATCCTTTAATATTTTTGGACCAACTGATTTAAGAGGTGTACATTTTTTTAAAATCAAAATTGGCCCAGGATGGATATTCTGGGGTTAAATCTAAATTAGAATCATTATTATAAATGTTTACAATTTCTATACCCTCGGGCACAAATGCCATCTAATTTTCTACAAAAAATTCATTCCGCTTCATTTTAGTTTTTAGTCTTTTATTAAAAAGTATAAATTATCAAACAGTACAAGTTTTACACTATTTACACGGCAACTCTGTAGGGCTTGGTAAAAATCATGTCATAAATACAAATAACGTACCTGGGCTGAGTAAGCACCTTCGTATCTCGCAGGACTCGTACAACTCACAGTTAACGCAAGTTGCAATTAGTTTATACAACACCCCCTTCACCGCACACTGACGTACTTTCGTATGACTGCAGTTATATATATATATATAATATATATATATATATATATATATATATATATATATATATATATATATATATATATATATATATGATATTGATCCTTTTCAGTTGTTGATCCGCGTAGCTCATCTGGTCTACAAAACATCGTCTGTTGTAAAGCGACGTTTGGGCAAAGTCTCATTTGCCATCCTCAGGTTCGTAACTGTCTGCTCCTGCTACGAATTACTCGAACTGAAGTTCAGTTTGCACATATATATATATATATATATATATATATATATATATAGAGAGAGAGAGAGAGAGAGAGAGAGTGTGTGTGTGTCCCTAAATTGCATAGCCAAAGGTATAAATCGGCTTCATGAATTATTGTTATTATTATTATGAATTATTATTATAATTTTGGATAATTTGCATGCATCATGAGCTTTAGATGCAATTTCTAGGAAACCGATGCTCTTAGCGATATCAAGAATATATATCTTTTAAGCAGAAAAGGTAGGGAAAACCATTATTCCATACTTAAAGGGCCTACAGTGAAGCACAAAAGTTGTAGCGGTTTAAACATGTCCTAATGGTCGCTTGTAGCGCCCTCAAAGCTCAAAGCAGTAGAAAGATATAAATGAAAATGTGATTTATTGTTTCAACTTTGACACCCTGTAGCTTCGTTATTATCAACTTTTGGACTAAGGCAGGTTTAGCTAAATTGGCTTATTTTCACGTAAGTAATTTTCATTATCTTTTTGGCCATGTAATTTAGGGATACCCGGTATACAGGGTGTCCACAAACTCTTTTCACAAAAGAAAACTGCAGATTCTACAGCTGATGTTATGTAGATTTAACGTAAATTACCTTAATACAAAAATACTTCCTAAGAGAGCTGGAGCTCTTGGAAGATGGCGCACTAACATCGGTTTAATTCAAATATCTTCAAAATGATTTTCCTTTAAAGATAGTGTTCTGTACATTTATTTAGTGGAATATGTCCATTCGTATGGTGAATATGATTTTTAGTTATACTTATAAGTGGCAATTGTTATTATTGTTATTTTCCATATCCATCTTTCATAATTGTAAATGAATTCGTTAGTTAATTTTATAAAAGTATGGTTAACACATGAAAAGTTCAAATCGATTTATTTCGAAAACGGTGCGTTGTAGCGACTTCAGACAAGAGTATCATTCTTTACGAAAAATCGAAATTTTTAAATTTTATGTTAAAATTGAGAAATTTTGAAAAACAAAAGCTTATGAATAACAATGCAATGCCCCGCCCAAACGAGCCGCTTATAGTACAACTAAAAATCAAATTCACGCCATACGATTGGGCATATTCCACTAACTGTCAATTGTTAGTAACGATTTGTAAAATAAATTAAATCATGTTTCAATTTTTTTGTTTTTTGCCTAATTTCGAATAATTTGGGTACTCCTAAACATTAAACGTCAAGCGTCAATTTTAGATTATATTTAGTATGTGCGCATTATCACATGTGTTGCGGCAAATGGTAACTAACGACATGTTTCAAAGGAGTGACGCCCATTTCTTTGTTGATCGCACAGTATATATATACTATATATATATATATATATATATATATATATATATATATATATATATATATATATATATATATATATAATGGGTGTAGTGTATGTGTGCGTGTACGTGCGCGCGCGTGTGTGTGAAAAATTTTATTTATGTGAGATGTGACAATGCTGCGCATTGTGACACGTCATGGCAACATCTGCGGACCATCACTTGTTTAGTTCTTCCGCAAACAGCGATCTGTTAAATCAAAAACGTGTTCTACTGAAATTCACTTTAAAATTGTGGCGACATTTATTAAATTGTAAGTACCTCATTTTGGGTATTAGAATATCAGAATATAATGTGTACATATATTGGTTTCGTAAGTTTTAATGCATTTTTCATGTGCATACTTAGTATACCATTAATTATTTACCACAGATAAATATAATAAGATTATGACGCTCTATGTGGTCGTGATTACCCTTGAGGTTTCTAACCTTTTTGTTATATTTTAGATCCCCGCGGAAGGAAAAGAACGACACAAACAGCTTCATGGTCTGTTGAAGTAATGGATTCAGCTTTACAAGCTATTTAAAATGGAACAAGCGTTGGAAATGCCAGTAAATAATATGGCGTTCCCTGTTAGAGAATAAAGACTGGTATATGTACAGCTCCCAGATTAGGACATTCTACGAAATGGCATCACAAGTATTGATATTGTCTAAATTATTTTACGGAGTGACACAACCCGATCTGAGACGTATGGTGTATGAGTATGCTAAAAGAATAAAACTAAACACAGATTTAATAGAATGCAGAAGCTCGCGGGTGTGGATTTGATGTACCGTTTCCTGAAAAGAAACCCTAGCTTAAGTCTGAGGAAACTGAAATCGACGAGCGTGAATAGAGTTGGAACTCAACAATTTTTTCTAACCACGAACTGCTGATGGAGCGTTTTAAGTTTAATCCCGCAAGGATTTTTAATGTTCATGAGACCGGGATTTCTACTGTCCAAAATCATTGCAACATTCTGGCCCAAAAGAGCAAAAACAGGTGGCCGTTGTAACCAGTTGGGAGCGTGGTAAAATCACACTGTATGTTGCCCAATATGTGCTTCTGGGGCATTTATACCACCCATGTTTGTATTTACCTGACGTTTACCTGACAACATTATTAGAAGCGAATGTGGTTACATGACCGAGGTTGGATGGAATGATTCAAACATTTTAAAATAACTGTTCATGCATCACTGGAAGACCCTGTTTTCCTTATCTTGGACAATCATACTAGTCACATCTCCTTTAGCGGTTTTCTATTTTGTAGGCAGAATGGAATTCAAATGCTCTCATTGCCACCCACACGTCGCACAAGATGCAGGGACTGGACGTAACCTTATTTGGGCCATTAAAAATTGCATTGTACAGTAGACGAATTACACCAGATGATTTGGTATCCCTATTCAACTCCGCTTATGCTCGTATAGCCTGTTTGTCCAAACGTGTTTTCTGACGAAGATTTCCTGGCATCTGATTCTTTACGATATTTAGAAACCTCGGATGGAAACGAAAAAGCGTAGCAAAATGAAAGATCTCCAAACCCAAGTGTTAATTTCAGTCAGAAAGGGTATACGAATTCGCCTAAGGGAAATTTGGAACACAACAGGTCAAGCATATCATCACAGAAATAATGCCAATCCCTGGACCATCTAACTGAAAAGAAAAGGAAAAGGTCACGTGTTTCATTCCTCCGCAAGGGGAAGGGCGGGATGCTTGAGCTTTCCAAGCTTCTTCAGCCACAGTCATGCATTCCCAGCATACATACATACATTACGTATATATGCCTGGTGGGATTAAGGATGGTGTGGTCAGGGTAGGATCGGAAGGAACGGAGGTAGGGTTCTCAGGAGAAAACTACTCCGTCATTCGCCTAAATAGCCGCACACGGTGTGCGTATACACAGTGACCATGCGGCTACAAGTGTATGAGGAAAACCCCTGAGAAAACCACATACAGAGTAGATGGTAACGGGAATCGAACCGATTACCACCCGAATGTGTTACCACAACTCTACTAGTTCGGTCATCTAAATAACCAAATACAAGCTATTACTAAACGGAAGCAACACTCAGAAATGCTGACTTGAAACCCTTTAAGGGAGTACTTATTGAAAAAGATAAACGGCGTGTAAGTAAAAAGCCAAAACTGTTCAAGGATTTTGTAGCAGCAAAAGATTTACAAACTGTTAAATGGTAATAAACAGACAATTGCACCTAAACGAAACATACATACTATAGAATCCTCTGGATATGATGAAAATGATAGTTTGATGGAAATAAGCTATGTGATGTCAAAATTAATTATGCTGATCCCAATGAGCGTTGTATAACTTGTCGCGACTTTATTAAAGACAGAGAGCTGTGGTTCAGGTACTAAAGATTTGGTAAGTGGGTTCATCAAGAGTGTAGTGGTTGCGAAAAAGCAAAACTGTACATAGGATACTTTAATTTCGTTAATGTCGTTGAAAACGACTTGGAACGAGCTTTCACTTGCCTTACGATCCCATTTAAATTATTTTACAAAATGGCGGCTATTTTGTAAAATTTTAAATGGGATCATATGCAGTAATATCTATTGAAAGCTCGTTTCAAGTTCTTTTCAACGACATCAACATTAAAATATTACTACTGCTGTATGAGTTTCAACCCAAAACCTCAAAACATTAATTGGCATTTTTGGGTTGAAACTCGTGAATCAGTAGTAATATTTTAATGTTGTTGAGTCGTTGAAAAGGACTTGGAACGAGCTTTCAAATGAGGTATTACTTGCAATGTGATCGCATTTAAAATTGTTTTACAAAATGGCTGCTGTCCGCCATTTTTAATGATACCAACTGAACTGAATACCAAAAAAGATGTGTATGTGCCTTAGGTCGATTTCCCAAAATAGGTTAGGTAGAGGAAACTTTAGACGGGCACTGTATATGTTTGAAATTAAAGATTGCTGATTGGTGGTAGGTGTGTTGCCTACTGGAATAAAGAAGTTGGGAATTCACAGTTTTATTTCTTAGAATAAATCTACAATTCTTATTAAGGGGAGGAGTAGAGTCAAGAGGGTGGTTAAATAAGTAAATACAGCTATAAAAATGGTAATTTGAATATTATATCGGATGGATCCGGTTGGCTTCAGCTTTCTTCTTTCTTCCTGGCGTAAGTTAGATATATTTAATATATATATATATATATATATATATATATATATATATATATATATATATATATATATATATATATATATATATATATATATATATCAGGATTAATTGGGGTTTTAATTTAACCATTTAACGTTAATTTTGAATGAATGTTTGTGAAAATTCCTATTACAAAATGATTTATAACTTAAAAACGAAGATTTACCTTATGTAATACTTTAAATGTTCCTTTTGTCAGTTGATAATTGAACCTTTAGTAGTACTAGTTTCCACTTTCTTCCTAGTATTCCTGTATTGCACCTTACGTGTTTATAACACCGTTAATTAACCATATTTACCATAAAATTACTATTATACATTAATTTAATACCATGTTTACGGTTGAATGGAAGAGGAAATGAGGGCTTTTCGTCTACGTCTACATTCCTCTATTTCGGCCATTATTAATTTACATTTTCGTATTTTCATGTACATTTACTCAAATTATTAATTTCGTTGTCTAATAAAGACATATTGTTACTATTGTTATTGATTATTATTATTAGAGAGGCCGAACCTTTATATAGAGATATTGCTGGCCATGTACATTGTGATGTTGCAACGGTAATAAGAGGTTGGTCCAGATGGTCCGATGAAGGGTTCCAAAACGCGGCCTTCGATCTGAATGCGCCACGGTGACTACACATAGTGAAGAACGTCGATTAAGGCTTTTCGCCCCAAGAGACAGATTTTCAACAACTAACTCAATTGTGATAGACTGGTTGGAAGGTGCAGGACGTAGAATATTAATGTCATCTGTTTTCCGCCGAATAAAGTCTTACGGACTGCATTCGTACCGTCCATTTTGTGTCTTCCTCTTACTCTTCTTCACGGTGTTCGCAGACTAGAAGGAAACTATGAAAGGGCAAATTGGTCTGACGAATTGAATCAAATTATGTTTAGTAGCTAGTCTCGATTTTGTTTACTTGGAAACTGAGACGTATGCATGGAGAACGCACAAGTTCAACATTTTCTGTAGAACGCAACAGTATTCACAAGGAATGGAGATATGAGGTGCAACATGTTATGGTAGCAGATTAGCAGGACTTCATTGACGGCAACTCAAACACAATCACTTTTCCAATGCACTGGAGCCTGTAGCACTTCCATATATTCGAGGGTTGCAAAATCCAATTTTACAACAAGATAACGCACGTTCTCATACGGCAAGGATTACAACACGGGTTTAAAAGAAACGAACATTGTTCTTTCCTATGGCCTACTCGATCGTCGGGTTTGTACCCATTGAGCATGTTTGGGATGTGATCGGCAGATGGGTGACCGATTTACCACACCCACGTTACTACTTCATCCCTCTTCGGATGCGGATTCAGGAATCTTGGAATGATATACCACAGGAGAAAACTGATCACTTGATACAGTATGCCCCACCGTTAAAATGTGTGCATGCCAACTCGTGGTGGAGTAACTCAGAAAAATTTTTTATTTCAGTCCTTTTGTTTCCAAATTTTAATAATTACTTAGTTTCAACTCAATAAGCATTTTGTGAAAATTTTATTAAAATGATCAACTTCTGTGTTGCGTTTTTTTTATTAAAGTCGGTATACCGGGAGGCTCAACGAGAAAGTCATAATTCTCCTTATGGTTCCCTGCCTGATTTCGAAAAAAGATTCGAATACGATAACTTTGATTTGTAAGGGGACATCTTGTCCACTAAAACTTCATTGTACAGGGTGATTCATAAAGAAGATACTACGCCACACTTTAGACAAGTTTCGCCAAGATCGGCCATCATGACTGGATGTCTGTGTGTGTGCGAGTGTGTGTGCATGCGTGCGTGTGCGTGTGTCTGTGTTAGTGTGTGTGTCGTGTTCGTCTGTGTGTGTGTGTACGTGTTTGTGTGTGTGTATGTGTGTGTATGTGTGTGCGTTTGTGTTTGTGTGTGTGCTTGTGTGTGTGTGTGTTTGTGCGTGTGTGTTTGTGTATGTGTGTTTGTGTGTGTTTGTGTTTGTGTTAGTGTTTGTGTTTGTGTTTGTGTTTGTGTTTGTGTTTGTGTATGTATGTGTATGAGTTCGTGTTCGTGTTCGTGTTCGTGTTCGTTTTCGTGTTCGTGTTCGTGTTC
>JARFJB010002072.1:1965000-2105728 GCA_036346205.1 Vesta saturnalis
CCCTTGAATTTTTGCCGCATGTTTACCTAACACCCTGTACATAGGTTGAGACTGTAGGAAACTTGTACACTATCGTTTCTATGGATACTTTCGAACTAGTAATCCTTTTGCAAGATATCTTTACACTGGACGATTCATAAAGGAAATGTATCTTTTAATAATTGCCTTAAAATTAATTCATAGTCGTAGTAAGTGTTGAAAATTGTGTCCGTTTTCCTCCACACAGTAATAAAGATTCTGCTAAAACCTGTTGCGAACATTTACCTGCGTGTCTGGAGTTATTTTTCTACATTCATTTGTAATTCGGTATCGTTGATCTTCAATTGACCCTAGTTTCGTTTGATAAATATTATTCTTTAAATGTCCCCAATGGATTTAAGTCCGGTACTTCGGTGGCCACTCCACCTTGTCTACCAATCCACTGACCAGGAAAGTGAGAACTGCCTTACAGGTGCTACGTAGTGGGGTGGTGCTTCATCATGTTGGAAGTGAAGAATGTTTTCCTTTTGGTTATTGTCGTTTTCTACTTCTATCGTAATTAATGGGTCTATTATATTTTCCAACATGTCCAAGCACGACTCATCCGTCAAGTTTCCGGGGATAAAAGAGGCCGTACAATATCATTCCCTAATACGCCTATCCAAATATTTAATGTTTGAGGATGTTGAAAATGGATCTCTAAATGAACGAGAGTTGAGTCATTCTAATAACGACAATTATGTCTACTTACAATACCTGTAAATGGAACGTGCATTCGCCCGAAAAACAAATATTAAACAGCAAATTTCGATTGCTGATTAACTGTTGGCCCATTTCTTCGCAAAACTCCAACCTTTATCACAATCGTCTTCATTTAGTTCTTGTATAAGTCTTATCTTGTAAGGATTAAATTTATGATTGTTCAATATTCTTTCTATTGATGTGCTAGAAGCTCCTGTTGGTGAGTACTTTGGGTATTGTCAAGTGCTACATGTCATATAAGCGCTATTTCTATGGCCTTGTTTCTCACCGTTCTATTTGGATGGTACTGAATATCAATCACCGATCTAGTGTCTTCAAATTTCTTTATTAATCTTCCTCATCGTTAATAGTTCTGTTTGGATGTAACTGATTAAATAAGCTGGCGGCAGCTGGCGGAATTTTCATTTTAAACTAAGGTTTCGGGGTGAATTATTTTCTTTAAATACAGTTTTACAACACAATCAAGCTAAGCAGGCATTTATTCAGCATGGATAATGGTAATGGTATAATAACACAAAACAAATTTAACAAAATAAAATAAAAATGTAATTGTAAATGTAAATGTAATAAGATATGCAATTTAAAATAAATCAAAATAATTCTGGACTTGGCCAGGCAGACGGTTAAACAACTTTCCTGGCCATGGCGAACAGCGGGTTGATTCTTCCTTCGAATGGTTGCTCTATAATCAAACTAGTTAGTATTTTCAGGGTTTTTGCGGCCTAAAATCAATTCTTTAATAAATTGGTGGAGGTAATCATTAAGTTTTATTATTAACTAGTGTGGAGCTTCGCTCCTCGATAACCGTTTACGATATTTGAAGGTAAAATTTTTCTTATAAAAAAATATGACACACAAAATTCGGGAAAATCAAAATCTTGAATGAATTGAATGTGCCCATTTTATTGGTCCACGTACTCCATTCCCTCCCCAAGGGAGAGGGCGGGTTGCTTGAGCTTTCTAAGCTCCTTCAGCCACAATCATGGATTCCCAGCATACATACATACATTATGTATATATGCATGCTGGGATTATGGATGGGTGTGGTCACGAAAGGATTGGAAGCAATGGAGTTAGGGTTATGAGGAGGAAAATACTACCCCAGCATTCGCCTAAGTAGCCGCACATGGTGTACATATATACAGTAACCATGCCGCTACCTGTGTATTAGGAAACCCCCCTGAAAAACCTCATACAAGGTAGACAGTAGCGGGAATCGAAATATTTATTACCTCTTGAATGCTAAACAGGTCGTGTCACCACTACTCTATTAGCTCGTTGAGTGAATTTACATTTGTGGTCGCTTTTATAGGGACGGAGCTTGTTGAAAGGAGTAAATTTTATTAGCAGGGATTGGAAATGGAGGGATTAGTGCGCAATTGACGGATTTTGAACAAATAGGAATACAGTTGTTGGGATTAATAGGATTTAATTAAGGACCGCGAAAATTTTATTATTGTAATGAACGTTTGTCAAATCGCCATTTTTACAGCGATAGAAAAGATAATTAGTGGATTTTTAATATCCTGATGATACGTCGTAATTTACTAATGTTTTCGGAATACCTTATTTAATGTATTTTTATGTAAGAAATGTGGGAATGTTTGTAACTGATATTTATGTAAAGGTTTAACAGAAAAAGGAAACATATTACGGTAGAGAAATTGTTGAATTGTTGAAAATTTCTATACACGCCCTCTTGATGTACACATTGCAAACAAAGACGTCTTTGTTTGGTACTTGGAAACTTGAGACCTAAATGTAGGGTTTGTTACGGACGAACGCTTATTTTTAAAATTAAGATGCCGTGGAACAATTAATATGACACTTTTCAAAGACGGGGGTTGATTTTCGGGAGTAAACATGGTTAGTGGAAACCAGAGGGGAAGACAGTTGCTGTTGAAATTTTGTTTGAGCCGGACGCTTTGATTTGTTTTAATAACAAAAACTCCCATTGTACAGTTTGTCTTTAAAATATTTCTTGCGGGTACATTTTCTTTTGAATTAGCCAAAACTAATTGGTCTGTTCTTTGGGGTGTGAGTTGTAATGTGTTTTTCAAATATTAATCTATAAATAACAGTCACCCTTTTTGAATTTAAACCGCGAATGTTAACGATTTGTGTCTGTGATCAATTAAAGAAATATATTCAAGTGTGAATTGGAATTTTATATAAATTAAGACTGCCAGCAAGTGATTCTACAAGCCTATGTAACCTATTAAAAATCGAGCATTACTTGCAAAGGTATCTTATTCGCAAGCGGGCTCATTAAGCTGAAATCTGCTAAAATAAAAGACAGTACAGAGCTCCCTCACTCTTGTATTTGTATGAATTAGCATTGTTGTTTGTTGTTTATATTTATATTTGTGTACAGATGGGCTGGTGAACGGGTACATGATACCGGTTGGTTATTAATTGTAAAAGGCAATTGCGAAGCGAGTACACACTCCCGGGTCCAGATAACCATTAAACACCTCGGACTTTGTTTTTATTGTTGGCTTTGTTTTAATGGGTTTTGTTTTGTGTTTGTTAAGTAGAATTGTTTGTCTGCGAACTAATTTCTCTTTATGTGCAATTGATTGTAATTTTTCGTATGTATTTTGTGCTTTAGTAGTCACTAAACAATTGTGTGTGTGTAAATTCTTTGTCTATTTTCTTTTGTCCTTGCCTTTACGTTATTATCACCTGTGCAATTTTACTGTTGTATTTTATATGTACCGTAGTTTGCCTTATTGTTTTATCTGCTTATTTACTTAAAGACCGGCATGGTTGGTTTTAAAGGGCCACATGTTTGGTATTACGATTTTTATTCTGATTATTTATAACACGATTGTGTGTGTGACTACATGGGTTTTTTTATTGTGTTTATGTGTAACTAAACTACTTTTTATTTATTTTTCTCTTAATATTATAATTTTGTACGCACTTTAACTTGATTCAATGGTGTTTTGTTATGTATTTAACCGTTTCATAGCCTTTTTTTATTATTTGATTTATTAATGTATGCAATGTGGGCAATTATTTATTTATGAATAAAGTGAGTTTTATTGGTGGTTCTTTTCCACAATAGTATTATTAATGGGCTGAACCACCATTGCGCAAAGCTCATTAATGTTAATTTGAGTAGTTTCATTGTTTACCTGCCCCTCATGATGCAACATTTACATCATACAGCCTATTTAATTCAAATAGGACAGCGTACCTACCATTAGACGTCCACTTTGTTTGATCATATTTGAGATTTGCGAGTATTAAATATCAGACTCGCAAATAAATTCTAATCTTTTAATTATTGTCAATTAATTTGAGTAATAGTAACATTATTGTCAGTAAAGTCAAGATAAATCACTTACCGAGTGTTTTGTTCTTGAATTTGCATTCTTGCAAATAAGTTTAAATTACAGTTTTCAAGATAGGGTACCTGGGGGGACGCTACAGAGTGGTGCCTCGTGACCAGAATGGGGTTGTGTTGTATTAGGGGCGTGCTTATTTCTTGTCCGTTTTTATTACAGTAACTTTTCTACTTCTAATTAAAAAGAAAAATATAATGATGAAAAGGAGAGGTTGAATTGTTTAAATTTGAACAAATCAATTTAGTTTTTTTAAGATTTTGAACCATTAATTTTTTATTGTTGAAAAACATGCACTATGAGGGCAAAGGGTTATTAACGTCTGTTATGAAGGGCAGGGGTAAACAATTTCCTTATAAGTCAAATAAAACCATTCAAAAAAGATTTTGATGTAATAATTGTGCACACATTATTTTTCACTGATTAAGAAAATTTTTATCAATTATAAAATTGAAATTAATCTCAAAACGTTGACTTCTTGATTTATTAAATTACAATATTTAATTAAGGACAGTTGTATTATCTAATAGGAGTTAGTACTTAGATTTTAGCGTATTACATACACCACAATATTATTACTTGCCCACGCTTGTTTGTTGACAATTGATACTGGTTATGTAACATATTTTGGGGAACGGTGAATGTTTATTTATGGTGAACCGCTTAATGCCTCATAGGTACAAGTGCGTAACTGCCGCTTGTGGGATGCCAAGGAACACCGAAATATTTAATCGTTGAGATATATATATATATATATATATATATATATATATATATATATATATATATATATATATATATATGTATCTTTAATTTGTTGTGGTGTTGTGCCTATTATCTGTACTTGCAGATAGCTATGTTTTTCCATTTAGATAACACAAATGTTTTCATTAATTTTTTTTTATTATTATTCATTGTTCCTTTTTTGTGAAGCCAATTGCCACAATGAAAATAGTGAGTTGTTAGACATACAACCGACATTTCTGATTTAATGAATTGCTGAGGTTATCACTTTGCAATAAATTCTCAGTAGTTTAGTTTCTTGCAATGCTAATTACATTAAGTGTCAAATATTATTTGTTAGCATGAGAGCTATATATTTTTTCCCTCTTTTGCTAAAATTTGCAATTGTACTATTTTAATTCAGCAAGTAGTAACTGTCGAACAAAGGGTTAATGAAATATCAGGTTAACACTATTATTGACGGTTTAAAGTTGCGTACATGTGACTAAAATAATACTGATTTGTTTGTTTATGCCCATAATTATGGACCAATCGGAAGTGCTTGGAGTAAATATGTACGGACGTCGAACTAGAAGATCTAAAGGAGGCTGTACCGAACCAAGGAAGATTGCTGGAAACTCTCCTCGAACAAAGCCCGGCGATGCAGAGGACCATCTGAAAGCTAGTTACTACACCCGGAAACGGAGGTCCAAATGATGCACAGGGTTCGGGCCTATCTGCGGACAAAGCATCTTCATCGAATTTTTGTGAAGGTCAGTCACTTAGTGTTAGAAATAGTAATTCTGTACGCTTTATTACCTCTACCCCGAGTAAAGTGAACGGAGATGGCAATATACTCCCTGATTGTGAACAATCTTCTCAAAACGCGGATGTTAGCTTTCAGGTACTGAATGACGCAATATTTTGTTGGCGCTATCTAATAAAACTAGGTCCCTTTTAAAGTTGCAGTGGTCAATTTTTCGCGATAACCATTGGTTGCATCCCGTTGTTTTCTTACGTCAATTTGAGCAGTTTACGGAATCGTACCATTTGTCGGGTCAGGATTACTTGAGAGCGGTAAAAATGTATCTAGAAGCTGTTGCTCAAACCTGTGTGTTCATAAATGAGGCCGATTGGCGAGATTACGGTTTGTTTAAGAGAAGTGGCGTATTTTTGGTCACCTGAGGAACAGGTCGTTGAACGCAATAAACTCTATAACATGCGTTATCACCCAGAAAAAGGGTTGTCTCTAGCCGAATATTTTCTGAAACAAATTAATAACTATCGCCTTTTTGGTCCTCCCATCTCTGAGGGAGTTATTTTGTATGAAATAATGCGTTAATATCCCATTGCCACTCAGTCATTACGGGGCGTCTGTTCAGACCGGAGCTTGAATGGAGCTCTTTCCTTTTTAGAACGATTATCGGCTATTGAAGCAAAGAAACCGAGATATCACGTTCCGTGAGTTCAGGCTGTCAATTTTGCTAGTGAGTTACCGGAACCGTTACCTTCTTTTACGTACCTCCGTCATTTTGGATCCCTAATGCGACCCCTCCTCGCTCTTCGAGAAATGACCGCGGCAAAACTAGGTTTTTTTTTGCGAGCTAGGGATGTGATTTTAGGACCCGAATTATGCCAGTTTGTATTAAATTACGTTGATGATCTTTTGGTTGTATCTGAACCGTCTTGTGATCATATACAACGTCTTGGGAAACTTTTGATTCAATTTAAGGAAGCCAATATGATCATAAATTTTAGAAAAACCGATTTTTTTTCATTGCCTAAGGTAAAATTTTTGGGACTTTTTAACTACTAGGGGCGTTAAATCTGATCCCGAGAAATTACCTTCAATACATCGGTTCCCTAGGCCATGGAATTCGAGTCACTTTTTCATGTGTTATGAGAGAAATAAGTGGGCTGTTTTGAGTCTACTGTCGAAATGCGCATGATAGTTGGGCTAATCACATTCAGGATATAGAATGTCTATCTAATATTGTTCCCCACTTGAGCACATGTTATCCCCCTTGTGATATTGCAAATGTTCCGCGTCCGAGGGATCATTTGGCCACTTACCTGGGAAATATGTTGCCCATCTCCGCCACTGAATCGCCGGCGGGGATTTGGAATAAAGTTTGTCAGAATTTGGACAGAAGTGCAAGAGTGCGAGTACGAGGTTTCTTACACAAAGGCGACAGACTGTGTATCGACGACTGTTTTACTGAAGGAAAGTAATACTGGACGCCTCCAGGAAACCAACATCAAAGTTTCTTCCCTATATTCCGGCCCTTTGTATTATAGCCAAACCCTACCCGAACGTGTACCGTTTGTTGGATGAAGAGATGGATTCTATAACATTACTAACCTGAAGTTTTATCATAGGCCCGAATCCTAGGAATATCTACCACTGTGCCCTACGCAGCTTGTGTGGACCAAAAATAAGTAGAAGCCTTGTTGTATATACCCGTTTTTTTATTATTTTTTTGTTCTTATTTTTTTTCTATTTTTATGATTCATATTCTCTAATTGTTTCTTGAGCATGTTGTCTAATAGACGTTTAGGTTGCCTAGTTAAGTTTTTAACTAATTAAGTTTTGTTTTAGTACTAATGGCTCTAGCTCATAGCGGAAGGTAGCAAAGGACCACGATCCAAAGCGCAGGATGTTGAAAAATCCTCGGATGTTTCCGAGCTGACATCCTCGAGCTTTCAAAGGAGCGTTTTGTAGGTAGCGGAATATTTTATTTAATGTATTTTTATGTAAGAAACGTGGGAATATTTGTAATTGATATTTGAGTAAAGGAAACATACATTAGGATAGAGAAACAGGTGTTCTGCCGAAACTGGCGTGAAGAATTGTTGAAAATTTCTATACACGCGCTCTTGATGTAAAAATGTCACTAGTTAGTAATTAAAGACGCCTTTGTTTGGTACTTGGAAACTCAAGACCTAGATAGAGGGTTTATTACGGACGAATGCATATTTTTAAAATTAAGACGTCGTGCAATAATTAATATGAAACTGTTCCAACGTAAATTAATGTTTCTTGATTTTTCACTTTTCAAAGACGGGGGTTGATTTTCGGGAGTAGACATGGTTAGTGGAAATCAAAGGGGAAGGCAGTTGCTGTTGAAATTTTGATTAAGCCGGACGCTTTGATTTGTTGTAATTAGAAACTCCCATTGTAAACAGCCTGTCTTTAAAATATTTCGTGCGTGTACATTTTATGTTGAATTAGCCAACACTAATATGTCTTTTCTTTCGCGTGTTAGTTGTAATGTGTTTTTCAAATATTAATCTAAAAATAATAGTAAACCTATATATATATATATATATATATATATATATATATTCAAGTGTAAGTAGGTATTTTTATATAAATTAAGGCTGCAGCAAATGATTTTACAAGCCTATATAACCTATTAAAAATCGAGCATTGCCTTGCAAAGGTATCTTATTCGCACGCGGGCTCATTAAGCTGAAATATGATAAAATAAAAGACAGTACAGGGCTCCCTCACTCTTGTATTTGTATGAATTAGCATTGTTGTTTCTTGTTTATATTATATTTGTGTAGAGGTGGGCTGGTGAACGGGTACATGATACCGCTTGGTTATTAATTGTAAAAGGCAATTGCCAAGTGGGTACACACTCCCGGGTCCAGATAACCATTAAACACCTCGAATTCTATTTTTATCGTTTTTATTATTCTATAGATGAATGTGTAACCTGAAAAAGGGGCGGTGTATTTTTCTAACGCACTCAAACGTATAAAACGGTCGCGATGTTATTATCTATTTATAACTTACCCTTGAAAGGCTTTGTTTTTATGAGTTTTGTAGAATTGTTTGCCTGCGAACTAATTCCTCTTTATGTGCAGTTGATTGTAACTTTATTTTGTCCTTACCTTTATCTTATTACCACCTGTGAAATTTTACTGTTGTATCTGTACCATAATTTGCCTTATTGTTTTATGTGCTTATTTACTGAAAGATGGGCATGATTGGTTTTAAAGGGTCACATGTTTGGGATTACGATTTTTATTCCGATTATTTATAAAACGATTGTGGGTGTGACTACATGGGTTTTTTTATTGTGTTTATGTGTAACTAAACTACTTTTGATTTATTTTTCTCTTAATGTTATAATTTTGTACTCACTTTAATCTGATTCAAAGATGTTTTGTTATATATTTAACCCTTTCATTGTCTTTTTTTTGTTATTTGATTTATTAATGTACTTGTGCAATTATTTATTTATGAATAAAGTGGGTTTTATTGGTGGTTCTTTCCCACAATAGTATATTAACGGGCTGAACCATTATTGCGCAAAGCTCGAAATGAGATTTGCGAGTAAGTAAATATCAGACTTGCAAATAAATTCTAATCTTTTAATTATTGTCAATTAATTTGGGTAATAGTAACATTATTGATGGCAAAGTCAAGATAAATCACTTAGCGATTATTTTGTTATTGAATTTGCATTCTTGCAAATAAGTTCAAATTACACTTTTTAAGATAGGGTACCTGGGGGGACGCTACAGGGTCTGGATTTTCACAGTATATTTTCTTGTAAAGGGTTTTCACTCCGAATTAACTCTAGAAAAGAATATGAAATGGATAGCGCATGGTGCCACATGTTTACCATTAGCAAGACAGAGGGGCGCAGTAATTATTTTTTGTATACGAGGTTTGCCCTAATGAACGTTGAAAGGGTGTTTTAAATCACGTAGATATAGTATATGCAGTATACAATTTCAATGTGCATTCACATTTACTCCTAGTTCCATTAGTGACTTTTGTTAATTTTTGGTGTGTTCCGTTGCTATGTGGACATAACAAACAACAAAATTCTTTATTATTATGTTTTATATTGTTAAAAGATTAAATACATAATTATTACTAGAATTACGCTAAATAGTTTTGTGGTTTTGAAAAATTTGATATCATCAAGTACATATATGAATGTAGTACACAAGTTAATTTTTAGACGTAATCTAAAACTAATACACTTCCCCATAAATAAATAATATTAAGCAAAGCTATAATTTTATTGTGAATATAATAAATAAATGGTATCATTAACGAACCTATTGTTACGACTGATTCAATCTGATTTCTTACAAATATGAAAAAAGGCTAATAAAATATTCAAAACTATTTTCGAATTAGTAATGATAAGATCGATATTTGTTAAGGTTACATATAGTAAAATATATTCAGTTTACGAAGATGGAAACCTTTCGACAATACGTTCTTAACAGTTCCTTTCATGGAATTCGATATTTGGCTGAAAGAGATCGTCATTGGACTGAACGGTAGGTAACAATTTTTATTTTCAAATGTCAAATCGTGACAATCTATATGCTAGACTAAACGCCAATTTCGAAGACACCAAGCTGCGCGAAAAAAATCACGTGACCGTGTACTATTCAACCGGAAAATATTAGTTTTTTTAAGAAAAGTAAAAGTTACGTTTTGTACATTTTTTAGTTAATAACCTCTTAATTATGATGTTTATATTTTATAATTAGGACAATTTAAACAAAAAAAAAACATTTATTTAATTGTGAAAAGTGAAATGTAAGGTTATGTTACATAAATTTACTCGGAAATGTTGTAATTCGCATTTTAATTATTAACCACAGTTCTAAGGGTAAATAATTCGTGTCTAAACAGTTTTATACTGCGATGGTTATAAATAGGGTAGAGTCTTATCGAATTCAAATATTAAATAGTATGCAAGTTCAAATAAAGTTGAAGAAGTTATATAATTTGTTATGAGGAAAATATAGTATACGAATATAAACAGATGGTTTTTATACAACAAAACAGTTTTTATGGGGTTTGCACAATGATGTATTCATAAAAGTATTGAGCTATGGAAGTAGCATGTTAAAAAGGTCAACACGATGCATATTAGCGTGTTAAAGATAAATAAGAAATTTCACATAAATCAATATAATTAAGCAATTAAACACAGAACAGATATTGATTACATGAAGTACAATAATCCTAATGTGTAGAACATGTATAATAATTGGTACAATGCATAAAAACTCTGCGAACTATAAAAAGGGTTATGGTACGAAGATGTTATGTTGGTAGATCATAGACGAAGTGTTTAAAAAGTGCTTAAGAAGTTAAAGTGCCTTAGAAACTTATCTAAGAACATGAACAACACATGTGCAATGTGAAATTAATAATATAAAAACAATAAAATATTACACAATTACTCTACACTTATTTCTTCGTTATAATAATCTGATATAAACTCAGATTCATCCGACGAGTCTCCACTCCTACGTATAATCAATTCCTCACAAACGACATCCACAATATGCTCTTTATTAATGTATTCCTCTTCAATTTCTTTAACATGACGGCACACTTCTTGCTAGTGGCTCTCCAAATACATCGAACATTTTTCACGAGTTAATTTTTCAACATCGGCTAATTTAAAAGTTGTGTTTCTCGATGCCACCCAAGCTTTTACAATGGCCCATATTTTTTCTATTGGATTTAGTATCAATTGAATATTCCGTGTAGCTCGGTTTATTACATTTTATTAAATCATACAGCCCAACTTTTGTTTGGGATTCATCATGTACGATCCCTCGTTCTTGTAACCAAGTAATCATTTCTATTTTTTTACTACTAAAAGTTGGATGTTTAACTGCTAACGTGTTGTGATAACTTGCATTATCCATAACAATAACTGACTTTTCGAGCAAATTCGGTAATAACTGGTGCTCAATCCATCGTTTATAATTAATAAAGTTCACATCGTCGTGATAATCACCTGTTTTTGAGCCCGATTTAAAAACTAAGAGGGCATTATTGATAAATCCCATTTCACCACCAGCATGTACTATTATAAGACGTTGACCTTTACCGATTGGACATTTTAAACCTTCGTTAGAAGGAATGTGGCGTTGTATGCGATGCATGTATATATGTTTCGTATCGTTCTATTAAACATTTCCGATTGTCATTTAAAACCTATTTTATTTAATAATCTTCTTAAAGACGTTGCCTTCCCAGAGAAACCAATGGATCCGTCATCTTTAATAATATTATAGATAGTATTGACGGTTGGTCGTCGTTTCTCCGTGACATGAAAATTGTGTACAAGGCGTCGAATGACTTGTTCCCCACAATTATCGACAGATGGTCTTGGTGCGGTTTTCATTCTTTTATTAGAAGTCTTGAACGATTCTATTTCACCACGTTGAATTGCACTCCCTTCTCTAATAATTCTAACGGCGGTACTTTTAGATACTCCAGTTGCTTTCACAACGATATCAAGAACGTTAACTGTAAAGAAATGCAATCGTGAAAAAACTGACAGATGTTAATCGTACAATAATGACATACCTTCATTCATATTTTTATGAAACTGATAAACATTCCAAATAATTTCGCGGGCATCTTGCGATAAGACACGCCGCTTCTTTGCTGGAATGTTTGATGTACTATCAGACGATGTACTCGCATCACCCATTATAAATAACGAACTAAATCAATATATTATATTAATACATATTACTGTGGATTACAAATACAACTTACTTGTAAATAAAAGGTGCTGAAACGGAAGGAGTTTTGAAAACAACTATTTACAATTGATAAAAACGTGCACGAAACGTGAGGTTAGAAAACAATAAACAACACTACATTTTGTGGAAGCAACATAATATCTACTTCTCACTCATATCATTGTTCCATTTCTTTTTAATGCAATATTCGGTTTCTGCGCAGGTGTCTTCGTATTTGGCGTTTGCTCTAATTTTTAGACGTATAAGTGCTAATAAATCTGGCATTGATGTTTTGTGCTTTCCTCCGGCAACACTGACTTTCCAATTCTAAAAATTGTCCAGCAACTCATTGTTTTTGGCCTAGGCCGGTAAAAAGTTGAAATTTGTCTTTTGGCACCACTATTTTTTCATGCATGAACATTTATTGAAAGCTGTCATATATAATAGACGTTGATGTTCACTGCAAATAAAGAGCCGGCTATAGGCCAGTGCACAGGTGCCTCTGCACCCGGGGCGACTGATTTTGACTGTAAGAATGCACATTTTTTGAGACATTTTATTTAGGAATATCTGTAAGAAAAATAGGTATACTTTGGATACATAGCAGTTGGAAAATAACTGATTTGTATAGAATGCTTAGTACGTCGGATATTTTTGGTCCAACGTAATAAAAAACAAAATTAAAGGTATATACCAAGGTTTATTATAGGTCCAAATTAGAATGTGATTTCATTCAGTAATTGGTGATGCATCTTCAATTACCATTCTATTACTAACGTACTAGCTGTTGTATTAAGGACTATTCAAGAAACACATTTCTTAGTTATTGTAAAAATCTGTTCTTTATTCTTTAAGAACGCTACAGGTAAGAACGTATAATTCTTCCATTTCTGTCAATTCTTGAAAATCAGACGATAAAGACTACGCGCGCGCAGGATTTTACCAGTTTCGACATGTTTTTCATACTCCTATTATAAAAGCAAAGACGATAGACTTTTTAGGTAAGTTACTATAATCATTTTATACGTAGTTTTTTCGAATCAATTCATGCCAGCTAAGAGTTTACGGGTGGCTCTGGAAGGTAACAGCATTGATCCGGCTTGAGGGACCAGGGTTGTGTGGACTGTATTGAGATCCGCTGCGTTGATTTGAATTAAAAGATAATAGTTTTATTGATATTATGCATCTTACTTCTACGAACACTGTCAAAACCTTTAACACTATACACCGAGAAGGGTGTATTTCCATAATTATGACTGGGACATGCCGTCCCGATGAAAGATTTCTTTCAATAATTTACAGTAACTGATGTTATAAATAAGCTACTATAAGTATAAGTTCATGTTATAATTAAATTACACTAAACTAAAACTAAAGGGTTAATTGATTATATGCAAGTGATGATTTTACACAATAACAGCTATTTATTGTCGTCTATGGGTAGTTTGCTGATTTTAGTCATAGAACGTTTAATTACAACCCGGGTGATGTTAGCTCCCGGCCGGTCAGCTCCAAACGGTGCAATTCCGATGTTAGCTCCCGGCCGGCCAGCTCCAAGCGGTGCAATTCCACCACGGTCAGAACCGTATATCCCGTACTGCAGTTGGAGTTGGTTAATTTTTTTCCAAATTCAAAATAGGCTGCCGACACAAGTAATCAGCTATTTGTATGAAGCAATGAAATGATTAATTCGACAAAATATTTCGTTCCATTCAGAAAGCGTTAAAGCGCAGGCTCCATAGACTGAATTTATTGTAAGTTTTGTTATGAACGAATAAGTTCAAAAGTAAATATGTAATTAAAAATTATTATAAATTTTATGAAATACATAAATAAAAAATTTACCTCGAGTAGGATTTGAACCTACGACCTTTACTTTGCTAGAGTACCGCGCTACCAACTGCGCTATCGAAGTACAACCCCCAATCGATGTAAATTTAGTCTTTATGTATGTAGGACTGATTTAAATTCTAAATTTAGTTAGATAACAATCAAATTACTTGTATTAATGGAATGCGAGCCTGCAATATCGCAAAGATTCACACATATCAAAGCAACTTGACTAATATTAATTTATTATAAGTTTTGTTATGAACCAATAAGTTCAAAAGTAAATATGTAATTAAAAATTATTATAAAAAAATTAAAATTAATAATAAATTTTAATTCCTTAGAATGAAATTTACATTACGCTCAAGTAGAAATTTCTTATTTTCTTCTGACCTTAGGAATAGGCGGCCAAGGAAGAATCGATAGAAAGACTATTCGAATAAATGTCGTTGCATTTTCAAAGACCTAAAGCGCCACCTCTAAAGACGGAAATGAACGGTTAAATGCTAATAACGCTCAACCAAAGTATTTCATTTTTTCTGAAGTTGAAAATTGGCGGCCAAGAAAATTATCCAAATAGTTTTTCCATCGATACATATAATCCGCACATCGATTTTCTTGGCCGCCAATTTTCAACTTCAGAAAAACGGAAAAACTTGGGTAAATCGTTATTAGAATGACTCTTCATCTCGAACCCTGGAGGTTTCAGAATGAGGCGAAAAAATTTTTCCGAATAGTTTTTCCATCGATACATCCAATCCGCTCATCAATTTGCTTGGCCGCCAAATTTCAAATTCAGAAAAAAATGAAAAACTTTGGTTGAGCGTTATTAGAATAGCCGTTCATTTCCGTCTTTGAAGCTGGCGCTTTAGGTCTTTCAAAATGCAACGAAAAAAAAAAATTTATTAGTCTTCCAACTGTATGATTACATTTCTTGGCCACCTATTCCTAAGGTCAGAACAAAATAAGAAACTTATGTTTGAGCGGTAATGTAAATTTCATCCTGTGGAGACTGCCTTTTACGCTTTACAGCTGATTACTTCTGTCGGGAGCCTATTTTGAACATGGAAAAACAAATTAACCTACTCCAGCTGCAGTACGGGAGATACGGTTCTGACCGTGAAGGAATTGCACCGCTTGGAGCTGGCCGGACGGGAGCTAACATCACCCGGGTTTATTACACTGTCATGTGTATTTATTGTAGCTGCTCTAACAACACCTTCATTACCAGGACGGACGTCGATAATTGGAGCTAGTCGCCATTGTAGTGGTAGTTTGTTTTCTTCATGAACGATTACTATAGTTCCAAGTTTTATAGGTTGGTTACCGGCTTTTCATTTTGATCGCTGATTAAGTTGAGATAAGTACTCGGATGACCATCTCTTACAAAAATGTTGACTCAATTGTTGTACTCGTTCCCAGTGGGTTAGTTGATTAATTTTACACGTAAGACTAACTTCAGGAATCGCAGTAAGTGAGTCACCGATTAAAGAATCAATGGTTTTAAATCGTTAGGATCATTGGTTAATGGAGTTAATGGATGTGAATTAAGAATTGCCTCAATTCGTCTCAATAAAGTATACGTTTTATCATACGTTAATAATGAATTTCCAGTAATTTGTTTAAGGTGTAATTTACAGATTTAATACCAGCCTCCCAAAGTCTACCAAAATGAGAGGTATAAAGTGCCACTGGATGCCGTTTAAACTTAATTGATCCAAGAAATCGGTCTGGTCTTCTGATTTAAAAAAAAACAATTCTGAAAATTAACGATTTGCACCAACAAACGTTGCTGCATTAGCAGAATAAATATTGGCAACATTTCCACGCCGAGAAATAAATGCTAGAAAGTAATTTAAAAACGTTTCAGAAGTGAAATCGTAAACTAATTCTATATGCACTACCTTAGTCGCGAAGCACATGAATAATACGATATATGACTTGATCATTTTCCTTGATCTGCTAGAACCATTTTTTATTGAAATGGAACCAGTATAATCAACACCACTGTT
Source organism: Vesta saturnalis (assembly GCA_036346205.1). Taxonomy (NCBI): domain Eukaryota; kingdom Metazoa; phylum Arthropoda; class Insecta; order Coleoptera; family Lampyridae; genus Vesta; species Vesta saturnalis. The sequence goes on from JARFJB010002072.1 coordinate 1,981,187, forward strand.
AATAAATGATCGAGCTGGTTGTACATGTTTTTGAGCTAAATCACCCATTATCTGTTTTAATCGTTTAGGATTAGTTTTAAAGCATGTTACGCACTGATGCACCACCTTCTTGACAGCACCATTACCACGTATTGGCCAATACTTAGCCTTATGGCAGCAAGACTACATTGAAGCCTAGCGTGTAACTAACTGATTGCTGTTGGGTAGCATAATAGGATGTTTTTGATTTGTATTAATTTACGCATTTCGTAATGGCCCTCCTACCCTGATTAGCTGATTTTCGTCTAAATAAGGATTTAAAAATAATAGTTTGCTGTTATTTGCTACGTGATTGCGCCTTTGTAAATGTTTTATGACATTTGCAAATTCATGCAATTGCATGAGCTTAATTGTTTTTATAAGAGCCAAATTCAATTCCAACCCTTTTGAATTACCTCTGAATCCGGCTCATCAAGTTGCAACCAATTGGGACCATTAAACCAGAGATCGGATTTTAGTAAGGTTTCAGGGTTCATACCATTCGGGATGATATCGGCTGTGTTGTCCTCGGATTTAATATGTCGCCATTGGTGTGGTTTGCTTAAAGAATTGATTTCACAAATTCCCGTTGCTACAAATGTTTTAAGATCTGCAGGATTATGGATCCAGCACAAAACTATACTTGAATCGGTCCAGTAGTATTGATTGGTTATTGAAACTTGTACTTCAAGGCTGTTAGGAATATAGTATAGGCAACCCACATTGCGAATTCAAATTTGTATCTAAAGTCAAACCTTTTGAGTAATTTTCTGATCACTAACTTTGATTGGAAACTGTGCTCTCTATCTTATTGTATTGGAGTATAAAAAGACACTAGATGTAGCGATTTTTTCAAAAACATTTTGTAAATGGTTTATAGAAGCACATTATTCATTTAGAATTTGTAAAAATATAAGGAGTACTTGTATGGGGATTTAGAAAATATAAAATGATTTTTTCAAATGAATACGGATTTACGTAATTTTATGCAAAAGTTTTTTAAAGTCGCCTACAAGGGATTGTATACCGTCTAGGTAGCAACAAATCTTTCTGTTTACGTCATTCGTTTGAATGGATGCCATTCTTTTGTTATTAGCAAAACGACCTGGAGAAAGTTATTAAAAGATTATTATAGTTTACATTCTCACTTTGGTGCTTTTGTTATAAATTAACGTTAAGGTAGATTAGAGGAACTTGTTTGCTCATTTGCTACAAGAGTAACAAGTTATTGTAATGTCTAATTAATGTAGAAATGTATGAACGGTTGTATGGTGGCCTTATTTTTACTTACTAACTATAAATAATCAGTGTTTTTTTAATGTACAGGGTGGCCAACTAAGAATGCGAGGTACTGTATCTGGGAAACTATCCATCGTAGAGGCTTTCGCAAAAAAAAGTTATGACTAAAACGACCAATACAAAAACCTGGAAAATATTTTCAAGTTTCTGAAATGGTCGCTAGGGGGCGTAACTGCAATCTTGAATCTAAAAAAGTGACGTTTCTGTGAATTCTGCTATATTAACCTAATAAAAAAATAACTGATCTTTAAAGTCTAGGATATCTGTACTTTTTTTGTTTGGCACTTTTTGACGTATGTCTAAAAATAAAGTGGTGGGGGGTATTCAAAGGTTTCCTTAAAAAACCCCCTGTATCTTCGGAACGACTAGGCCCATTTTAACAAACTTGCGCGCGTTGAAATGAGCTATTCTTGGGCTACAAATGTTATAATATTTGAAGTTTTGTTAGTTTCACATGTCGTCGCTAGAGGGCTTTGTTCGATATTCCGACAGAAGCGGTTAATTTTCGCAAAAAAATTAAATGCATTGGTATGACTTTTTTTCATGAACAAGTAGCTAAATGATGCCTAAACAAGCTCGAGAAAACCGCATCTCGATATCTTTTCCCTAACCTAAAATATCGGCCAAAGAAAACTAGTTTTATACGAAAATCCCTTTAAATTTTTATTTTTTTAACTATATTTTGTTATAAGTTGTGGCCCTAAAAAGGACCGATTTAATGTTCCCGTAAATGCTCGAAATGCTGACCATCACGCTCTATACATTGCTGAAGCCTCTCATGACTAGACAAAATTGCAGCTTTAATTTTGCCTCTCGGTAGGTTACGTATTGCGTTACGAATCCGGTTTTTCATATCTTCTCTAGTAGTAGGTTGAGTCCGAAACACGATGTCCTTTAAGCGCCCCCATAAATAAACATCGAGGCAAGTTAAGTCTGGCGATCGCGGAGGCCATGGAAACAGACTTCTTCTTCTAATCCACCGCTGTTGAAATACTGCATTAATATGCTCTTGCACATTAATAGCAAAATGTGCTGGGCAACCATCCAACTGCAAAAACAATTTTTGCATTTGTTTCCAGAGGCACATCTTCCAACAACAACGGTAAGTGATTGGCCAAAAAGTCAAGAAATACATTGCCATTTAGGGGTTGCTCGAAAAAATATGACCCAATAATGCTGCCTCCCAGTATGCCACACCATACATTTAAACTCCAACGTCCTTGGCGCTGAACTTCACGCAACCAATGGGGATTTTCCAGACAAATAATGCTTATTGTGCAGATTGACTCTCCCGTCACTAGTGAAGGTGGCTTCATCGGTCCAAAGAATTTGAAATAAAAATTCTCTATTTTCGCGTATCATGTCTAACATCCATGGCAATAGTCTAACCTTCGATCAAAATCTTCCTCTTTCAAGGCCTGATGCAAAACGACATGATATGGGTGCATTCTTAAAGTAATTAGAAAAGTTTAAACGAATACCTATATATTTTGATGGCCATTAGAACTTACCTATGGTCCTTCAAAATATTTTGAACCGTTGTCCGTGATATGCCCAACTCAGTGGATAATGCTCTTGTGCCAACATGAGGATTTCCTTCAATATAGCCCAGTACACGGTTAATATTTTCTTGTGTTCTTCCATTTCTTTGCCGTTGAAACGTAGGCCGAAAACTACCATTGGCTCGTAAGCTCGCACCACCCTCGGGGAAAAAACTCTTACATCGCAAGGACGCCGATTTGGATATCGAGCCGCGTAAACTCTTTTAGCTACTGCGGCATTCTGAAGACATTCAAAATACTCGTACTCGTAAATCGCAAGCATATCAACAGCTTCATTATTCGTAAAACGCATTTTGAAAGCACAAAAATTGCTCAAAGTAACGCGAAAGTATTGACAACTATTGACAATTTGAGGATTATGTATGTTTTGTTTAAGTATCTGTTTCCATTGCCTGCTTCTATTAATTCTATTTTTCGTATATATCCATAGTCAATACGCATTTAAATAAACAAAAAATAGGCCTTTCGTATAACTTTTAGCATTTCTTACTTGCCCGTAGTAATTTCAAAAAGGGTGATTTTATTCTGGTGAATAAGTTTACAAACATTTAAAATCGCAATTTCTAGGTAACCTATTCAGAGCCGAAATTGAAGCTGCGGTTTTGTCTACCAATAAGAGGCCTCAGCAATGCAAAGAGTGATGGTCAGCATTTCGAGCATTTACGGAGGCATTAAAAACCTTCCTCCTTTAAATCGGTCCTTTTTAGGGCCACCACTTACATAATAGAAACAATTCCAGAAAAATATAGTAAAAAAAATAAAAATTTAAGGGATTTTCGTATAAAGTTTTCTTTGGCCGATATTTTAGGAACAAGATATCGAGATGCGGTTTTCTCGAGCTTGTTTAGGGATCATTTAGCTACTTGTTCATGAAAAAAAGTCATACCAACGCATTTAATTTTTTTGCGAAAATTAACCGCTTCTGTCGGAATGTCGAACAAAGCCCTCTAGCGACGACATGTGAAACTAACAAAACTTCAAATATTATAACATTTGTAGCCCAAGAATAGCTTATTTCAACGCGCCCAAGTTTGTTAAAATCGGCTTAGCCGTATCGAAGATACAGCGGGTTATTTAAGGAAACCTTTGAATACCCCCCACCACTTGATTTTTATAGTTACGTCAAAAAGTACCAAACAAAAAAAGTTCAGATTATCCTCGACTTCAAAGATCAGTTATTTTTTTGTTAGGTTAATATAGCAGAATTCACAGGAACATCACTTTTTTAGATTCAAGATTGCAGTTACGCCCCCTAGCGACCATTTCAGAAACTTGAAAATATTTTCCAGGTTTTTGTATTGGTTGTTTTAGTAATAACTTTTTTTTGCGCAAGCCTCTACGATGGATAGTTTCCCAGATACAGTACTTCGCATTCTTAGTTGGCCACCCTGTACAAAAATGAGCAACGCATACAAAAAAAAGGAGTAGAGGTTCTAAATAAAGAATGGTCATTTTATATATAAAACGGAAGTTACACAATACTTTGATAAAGACTTTCTTATCTCACTCAACTATTCGGGCATTGTTAACCATATGAAAAGGATTTAAGTTAAATAAATTATGCAAGTTAAATTATTTACTGTTATAACCAATTTATCACCAGGTAAATGAGTACGGGTGTCCCAAACCGCACATTTGATACATGTTGTTTTCGTTTTGCAAATATGTCGTTTATTCCTACAGAAACAAATAAACGCTAGGAAAAACTTTGGATGTGATACACCTAAACCTTTACGATTCAAACCACTGGGTGTTAAGAACTAATATTTTAATTCTTTTCAGAGTTTTTTGGCTAATATGCTGCATCATCAGCTGGTTTGCATCTGGTTTACTAATGAAAGCAAGTTGGTACGATTACAAAAACAATGCTATAAGTTTTGTTGTCGAAACAAATTATCTAGATTGGGACACCAATTTTCCATCAATCGCTGTCTGTGAAACAGACAGCCAAGAAAACATTGCCGCTGCTACTGATTTGTGAGTACACCATACCAAGCTTTATACCATAAATTCAACATTCTTTAGGATATTTGGTGACCCTCATGATTATAATTTGGATGAAATGGTTAACGAAGTAGTGTTTTTCCGGGGATTATCATACTACATACTACAGTTGTGTGGTCCAACTGTAGTTCCACATCCTCAATGTATTAATCATAATTTTAGTTTTTTTGAAACCTTGGTAAATTTTTCATCAAGTATTATGTCAAAATAAGAAAATCCTTGTAGGTGCGAAACCCTTGCTCGAAACTGTTTCGGTTATGCAAATGGAATCATAAGGAGTTTGATTGTTGTAAATACTTTTCTAAAATTGATACTGAATTGGGAACTTGTTATGCAATAAACTCGCTTCAAGCAAAGTGAGTAACAGTGAAATTAGCGGTAAGTAAGTAAAAGTGTAATTTCTTCAGAGAAAAAAAGCCGCATTTAAAAACAATTTCAAATATACGCACAGGTCCTGGAACTTTCTACATGGAGTTAATTGGATTTACTAATGTACGTATCCATAGCGTTTTAACCAATTTTCACCAGTTACTGTTCAGGTGTACTTTTTAAGTAAACAAGATGTACCATGTCTTACCACTCCCCAATCGGATGTCCTTCAGGTATCACCCCACATACATTTTCGTCGATTTATTTCCTTAAAGGAAATTGAAAATCAACCAGAGGTAGGCGCTGAAGCATAGCAAACGGTGACAACATTTCATGTTTTTACGTTGGTTTAGGTACGAGATGTTAGTATAGAGCAACGAAATTGTCGCTTTCCAGATGAATCAAATTTAGATGTATGCAAATATTACAGTTACAGCTCTTGTAATGTTCAGTGTCGTAAAGATGCCCAAATTAAAACATGTAATTGCACTCATCACTACATGCCTAACACGGGTTAATGTAACACCATATAAAACACTGATTTTATCAATCGATTATTTCTAGATATAAAAAATCAATGCGACATACTTGGGCTAGAATGTTTAAATAAGCATTATAACGACTTAGCTGTTCTTAAAGCTCACTGGGCTAATCGTCCAGGGTTAGTGTGTTTTTGCATTCCAAGCTGTACTGACATCGAAATGACGATTATAAGTGATGATAAATTGGGGTAAGTTGGGTCGGTTTTATGGAAATGTATATTTCTGTTTGTAGAACTTATAATGATTACGCAATGGTCGAAATAGCACTAGAACGACTTCCGACTGAACGTTTCAAAAGAAATGTGGTGAGAGGAAAATTAGATTTAGTTGGTAAGCAATTATATGGCAGAGGTAAGTATAGCCATGGATATGATAAAGATAAAAATTTGTAAGATTTCGTAACAAGATCAAACACCACAACATAGGTACTCTATGCTATTACACTATTCCGAAACTATACCGGCAATTTATTTAAGTACGAACAATTCACCGCAGGTTTAAAACAGCACGCTACGCGTTTAGCTACCTTTAAAGTCTTGCTTAAGCTGGCCTTTATTAATTACTCGAACACTGTCAGTCAATAAAATCCAAAACCGAAGCGGCATTGCTCAATTGCAAAAGAGACACAACGATAAAAAGAAAGCCAAACTGACTACCTTTTCTCTTATCTGCTCTGACGTAAATCAGCTAGGATCTCGGGGCTGTGCTGTAATAATGCTTCAAAACACACAAAACAAAAGAATATAATAATATTCATCAAAAGGCTTGTAGCTTTCCCACATGTTTTAAGCCCATAAAATAAGGTTTCAAATCTGAAAAATGTTAGAAACCACAAAAAAACAAAACAAGTAATTTATTAATTCTCTCATTGCCTTTGACAACTAATAACCAAAACGCTAAATTAGTTCTAATAGAAGGCGTCTATTGAAAGAGTAATTAAATCAAATGATGACAATATAAAATTTTGAACAAACAAAAACAGATCAAATAAGCACCCCCACCGGGACTCTAAAACTATTTTAATTATATTATAAGAGTTACGTCAAAGAATTAAATTAACTACACCCTTTCTTGGACCTCACGTCTAACGTATGTAATTAGCAAAGTAAAAGAATTTATAGCTTACACCTCAGAAATCTGATCGGGTAATGTATAAATGGAATTACCTTATGATTAAAATAGTTGACCCTTGCAAGTTCGAAACCTTTTGATTTAATCAATTGTAAACTAAGCGCTATTATAATTATTAAATTATGCAAATAGAACGTGAATAAAAACTTTACTCACCTAGGGTAATCTAATTTAGCTAAAAATTTTCGTCTTAAGATCGGTAGTGCAACTTCAATTCATACGAATATAATTGTTTCCAGTAATGTGACGTTTTCTTTATTCAAAAACGCTACCAATGAAAACATCGTTCTATTTAACAATAACCCAGTAGAGAAAGATTCCACGACAAATGTCAATGTGAAAATTTCGTTTATTTAAATGCAATTAAAATTTACGAATTGCAGAAAGTTTATTATTATTGTAGAATAATACAATATTTGATTGTGGTTTTAGAGCTGCCCTTGAATCGTTAGACATTAACTTCACAAAATAATTAGCTAAAATTTGACGCGCACGTCTCTTAAGAGATAAATGATTTCCCACAGACATAAAATTCGATAACCGCACCAGACAAAATTATCCCGGACGTAGTAGATAGGCACTAAACAAAACACGACTCCTTTTTGGCGGGAATTCAGTAACAACATTGGAACAGCAATTTTACGGTAGACAATAAGTTCATATAAAAATTCACTTAACGTAAAAGTAATTAATTCTACCCTCTATGGAAGCGAGCCTTTTCCCTACTTTTCATCCCACCTAACCTTCGCAACTTCTCCACCAATTAAGAAAACGCATCAAAGCTCAGCGTAAACAAACATTAAAATGCAATTGCTTTTACTTCTCACGAAAAGGAAACCGCGGATACAATGCGATAAATAAAATCCCATCCGTTAGAAACTTAAAATCTGTAATTATAGTGGGCTGTATAGAAAAATAAACTCATTACCAATATACCCGAAAACCAACAGTCAACCAACTTAATGGCGGAAAAGTTATTCCGCCTTTTTTTTTGTTTTACTTATACTATTCCTGAACAGGCTAAGATTTGCCTAACGTGCTAAAGCACTCAGGAACACTGGGAGGGTTTAGGAATATTGTTAGGCTGCCGATAAATGTTTATGAATGGCTACCTTAAATTGACTTAAGTCAAAGTTTGGAGGAAAACAGGAACTGGGTAGTGCATTCCATAATTTGGTCGCCGTATGGAAAAATGTAGATTGCGCCCGTTTAGTGTAACACGATGGAATTTTGAGTGCATTATTATGATGTGGATGGGCAAACAAGTGTTACTAGCGAAGACGGATGGCCTGCGAAAGTATTAAGGAGTGTATTTCGGAGACACACTTGCCATGGTAAAAGTGATAGAACAAGGAAAGAACCGAGACTATTCTCCTATACTCAAGAGGATGTAGGTCAGAAGTCAGAGACGGGTCATTTATAAGACTTATAGCTCTTTTTGGATGCGGTTTACCATATCAAGGGCGTATTGGGGAGTACTGACCTAGAGGTGGGAATTGTATTCCAGATGAGGTCGAATTTGAGCATAAAAGAAGTTGTTGCGATGTGAAGTACTGTTTAGATCTGTATAGAAAGCCCAATTTACGGGCAGCTGTTTTGCTGGCTGACATAAAGTGGTCAACCCATGAAAGGTTCGATGATAGGGACATCCCTAACATAGAAATAGAGTGTAAAAACTTGAGTTCTAAGCCATTCATATTTACAGCAGGAAATGATTGGTCTTTCTTAGCAGACACAAGGCAACACTGCGTTTTATCGACGTTGAACGTGAGTAGATTATTCTGAGTAGAACTACGATGTAGAGTGCTGTCGTCTGCAAAGCAATGGATCGGGTTAATTGTTGAGAAAATGAGGTCATTTATGTATAGCAGGAAAAGTGTGGGAGCCATCACTGATCCTTGGGGTACTCCCGTGTTAATAGTAGTTTCTTTCGAAACGAAGCCATCGACGATAACGCGTATACGTCATTTGTTAACAAAGCTGGATATCCAACTGACGAGCGTATCGGATAAGCCAAACGAAGTGAGCTTGGCAAGTAGGCACTTGTGCCAAATCTGGTCAAAAGCCTTTGAAATATCTAAAGCTACTACGACTGTTTCACCGGGCCTCTCTAATGTGTTATTCCAAAGTCGGGTGATATATAAAAGAACACCCGTTGAACGAATCTGTCTGAACCCATACTGGTGTCGTTTTAGAGTTTATTGGACTCGAGGAACGAAAGTAGTAGGTGGTGGATGGCTTTCTCTATGATTTTCGACAGAATGGAAGTGATAGCTATTAGTCGATAGTTTGAGGGATTGGTTTTGTCGCCCTTTTTAGGAATAGGTTGGACATTTGTCAACTTCCACGATGAGGGAAACTCTCCAGATGACACGGAGATCGAAAAGAGTTTGGACAATACAGGTACTAGCTCGGGGTAGCACTTTTAAGGACGATAACTGGAATACCGTCAGGGCCAGTCGCATTGTTTGAGTCAAGTTTATTGATAATTGATTCTAGGAGCTTGTAACGAAAGTGGATCGGTTTAATAGCGTATAGGGTAGATTTGGGCGACGGCACAGTTTTACCAGAATCATTGAGATATGAATTTGATGCAAAGTAATCGACAAAGATGTTGGCTTTTTCAGCAGGGTCAGCTACTACAGCTCCGTCGCGAGACGGCATGGGAGGAAAGAAAGATATACTAAAGTTTTTACTGATGGCTTTAGCTAATGACCAAAATTTACGACCACCTAAAGGACATGAGACTAATTCTTTGCATTTAGGTTTTTCAAACATCTTTTTAGCCTTGGTAATGATGCTTTTGCAACTATTCCTTGCGGCAATGTAGTTGGCGTGATTTTCGATAGATTTATTTGATTTCTATTTGGTATAGAGTTTATGCTTTTGTGATAATGTATCAGTGCAAGCCCTATTAAACCAGGGTTGGGAACGGGCATGACCTACACGATTATGTTTTTTGGGAATGTATAACTCCATGCTCATCAAGAAAACTTCAGTTATTGAAAGAGCAATGTTTGAAGAGGAGGACCGTTTAAAGCAATACTCACGCCAGGGAAAGGTTGCAAAAAAATCTAGCAGTTCGCTGGTTTAAAACACCACAGAGTTATATCTGTTTTTCGAGTAACAGTGGGATTGGGTACAGACGAAGTTATTTCGATTAGACAGTGGTCTGATTGACCAAGTTGAGAAAGGACTCTTGTTTTATAGACAAGTAGGTTTGTTGAAAGGAATAGGTCCAAGAGGTGTGGAGTATGGTCAGGGTTGTCAGGGATTCTGGTTGGTTCGAAAATGATTTGTGTGAGATCCCAGGATACAGCAAATGCTTCTGCACTATGACATGCGGGATTAGTAGTAGACAAAAATTGAAGCCAATTAGAGTTGTGGGCATTAAAATCTCCCAAAATTGAAATATCGCAAGATGTAAATTGTGATAAGAGGTGGTCTATTTTCAGACTAAGGTGATCAAAAATATCTTGGAAGTTGTTATCACTGGGAGACCTATACAAACAACAGTAAAATTTTACAAATTGGGGCCCAGAATGTTTGAACCAAATCGCGTCAAATTTGTTGTTTTACAAAGTGGACATCCTCTTACAACCTACGTTTTGGTATACGCTCATACTCGGCCTTTAAGGCGAAAGTTAGAGTAGAGGTTGTATCTGGGAAATTGCAGGTCAGGCGAATCAGTGCTTCCAGGGGAGAATGTCCGTTTGCACTTGTTCAAGGTGTTGGTGAACAGCATTAAGATTCGACCTGATACCCCGTATGTTGCAGTAATGAATCCGGATGTTGGTACTTCCGATGACCGAGGTCGCTAGAGTCCTGCCCTCCCGGGCATCCGACTGGGGTAAAATTTTATTCTCCTAGTCTTCCTAGTCTTGATATTGGCATTGACGAATTTTTGCCCCCCCCCCTCGAGAATCCTTCGGATGGATCGACGAATCGATGTGAGAGTATGGTCGTCTCGCCCTACTCACCTGGGGTATAGCGTCTGTTTTAGAACTCGTCATTTTAAGGGTTTAGACGTTAAAACGCCAAGCTGGGCTAGTGGATGTTGGCGAGTACATAAGGAATAAAGGAGAAAGTGACCGACAGCCCTTACCGAGCACAGAAAACTACAGCACCAATATTAAGGAGCCCATGGTAAAGGTGGTGGTATTGCACCGGGCGGCATGGGGTATACATTCCTTCCACCTATAAAAGGTAACCGAAAGTTCCACGCTAGTGGAAATGTAACTCGCGATAACAAAACTTAATTACTCCTGTGACCCAAAATTATACCAACGAAAGGCTTCTAATTCTACTGATCCAAGTAAGTTGTGACAATACGATGGCAATTCCCATTTAGAACCTAGATCGTCTCTTCACAAGGACAATTCTATAACAAACAAAATATCGCGTGTGGTTACCAATCAACCTCCCTCACACTCAATTAATCTTAGTGTAGCTTTATTTCTTGTAAGTTTTATTTCAAAATTTTTTTTCGAGCAATCTATATTTATACTCCTTTTTTTGAAAAAATAATTTTTTAATGAAGTAAACTGTACGCACATGTGAGACCATTTTGCTCAAAAGCTTATTAGCCCGCGCGAGCATCAATCTGGTTCTAAATATAAAGTTTTATTGAAATCCATTCAGCAGCTGGAATTTTGTTCACAAGGTGCACATACTCAAGCACATACTGGCATACATGCACACACACACACACACACACACACACACACACACACACACACACACACACACACACACACACACACACACACACACACACACACACACACACACACACACACACACACACACACACACACACACACACACACACACACACACACACACACACACATACACATACACCCTCACGCACACGCACATGGACACGCACATGCACACACGCACACGCATGCACGCGCACTCACACGCACGCGAATGGCCAAAATGGATTAAAATGCCCTCAAAACGTGAAGATCCGTCAAAAGTATCAAGGTCGAATTTTACTATACTTCGTATAGTATACACTATACGGGAATGTAATAATTCAATTTTGCATAAATTTTTTTTATAAAATTTCTTGATACGAAACCAAATAAGCCCTAAAAATTTATTAAATAGGATTTAAAATGTGTAATATTATCGATGTTTTTGGCACACGGTTGCTTGACGTGAAGGTTTAAACGTCTATGTCATTATTGCTGTTTTTACGACGTTGCCTAATTTCATTATGAACTTATTACAAAAGGTGTTGCATAATTACCCTAAAAATATGGATTATTTCGTTTGTCTTAATTTCCACTTTGTAAGTTGGAAGGCCGCAAGTTGTATCATATTAGATATTTTTTTAAAGCAAGACAAGTTTAATTTTTAAGTGTTCATAATTTTAATTGTCAATTCATAACAAGAACTGTACTCGCGTGTATTTCTGTTTACATACCAATTGCTACGTTGTCTGCTATGGTGTTAAACGTCAAAGCGTGTTGAGTTGCTCACAAAACAAACACCTTAACATACTATATACAGAGGTACTCGTAATTATGTAGACTAAAGTGAAAATATCGAGATATAAAAAAATTTTATTATTGAACGAAAAAAGAAATGCTTAAAGATACTAATGTAAAAACACCGACGACCCAGTCGACCGTTGATGATGATAGCTTAGCTATTGAAACGCGTTCTGTGTTTTTTTATTTTTGTGTGGTACGTGGCTGTATTTTGTTTGTTACAAAGATGTTTTTGTTAGTAGCATTATTACAAACATATCCAACACACACCGGCATTTGACATGTAAATTAAATATCATGGCGGGGCGATTTTAGTCTCTAATGCCGACTTCACTTGAGTATGCTGTAAACGTATCTCATTGATTTGAAATGACTAATTTTTTTGTTTCAGTCTCAATGGGTGGAAGTGTTGGCTTGTTTGTGGGTGCCAGTATTCTAAGCTTTGTTGAAGTGATATACTACTTAACCCTGCGCTTCGCAAAAACGAAGAAAATGAAAAAAGAAGAAACAACTGCTGCACCGAATGCCCATTCCGACACTCTACCTTATATTGCCTAAATTACTATTTTTTAATGTACAGTCAGTAAAAATTCTGATGATTTTGTGCTACACCTTCTCTTATCAGTCGTTATCACTTTTGACGCACTCGGCATTAAGCTAGTGTGAAAATCTACATAAATAAATACTAGACATGTATACACTGATCTAAAATTTTAAAGTATTCAGTAAATAAAAAATAAAAATAAACTCTTATCTATTCTTATCATTACTATACGTTTGTAATTAACAGCTCTCTTCAAAATAGGCAAAAACATGCAATCACTCCATTTGAACCACGATTTCCCGACATTTTTTAATTTTCGACAAGGAATGCCTCTATATTGATAAATTTGTCTGGTTTGGTGATGAATGTAATCTTAATTGTGTTTATTAGGATTGATCTACAGCATCCGGCTAAAGGCCAAAAAGAATATTGAGATGTCTTATCAGTGCCAGACGGGTAATTACTTTGAAAAGATATCCGGGTGTCTGCGACGCATTAAATGAGAACGTGATTTTGTAAATATGAGGAAACATGTGGGATTTATATAACAACTGTATAAAAATCGTTAAAAATCTTAAACTGATCTGATTAATATGATGTAATGTTTATTGAAAATATTTTTGATTTTTTTGTTTTAATAATATTATTAATATTAATAATAATACTGTGACTTAGCATCCCGGTTCCGGTATTCATGCCGGTTGAAATATAAAATCACAGTAGCTGACATTTCCATTAACCGGGATTTATACAAATGCCGGCTAAATTATAAAATCGTCGTTTTTAGCATTAATTTACTATAATCCTTGAAAGAGTTTCAATTTTTCCTTTAAACAAATACATTTTAAACTAAAGAAAGTTCTTGAAATAAATATAAAATATATAATATAAAGTAACGCAAAGCGTTAGACTAAGCTAAGTTTCTTGGAAATTATTATTTTATTCAGTGGCGCGCCAACTTTGTCGAGCGCCGTCGCGCAAAAACAAAAAGTGCGCCTCTATATATTGTTATAAAAAAATAACAAACCTTGTTATAAAATAGTAAATTTTTTTTTGTTTTAACTTCTATTTTGTACACATTCTTACTGAAACGATCAAAACTGTTAATAGAAATGAATTAACATGGGATGTTAGATAATGGATAAAATTATTTTTAAAATAACATTATACAGTGATTTTAAATTGAAAAAATTTGATCCATAAATACAAAAATTTAAAAAAAAATTATTGGAATATTGAACATATTTTAACAGAACTGGACTTTACCGCTTTGTTTTTTGAAAATTGTTGTATTAACGTTTCAATGTCTAAATCTTAAATTAACCTTTTACCTGCCATTGTTGCAATTTTCAGCTTATTGTTATAACCTGTTGTTTTAGAAAAAACATAATTAAATATTCCCTTATTTAAGGTTTTGTACCCGTAAATTTGAAATAAGTCTATATACTACTATTTGACCTGTATTGCTATGATTCTTGTATATTTCAACTAACAATAGTTTGTTATAAAATATTATCACAAAAAAATTTTAACTTTTTAAACAGTGTGGGCTCTACATGCAAGAAAAGTGCATTGTTCGAAAATACGAACAATGGAAGGTCGCGGTAGCTGGTGGCCTACCCATGGTGGCTTTATTGTCTGACCGTCTAGACACCTAGCCGGCGCCAACCGGTGGTTCTAGTTGTTGACATTATAGGTGCCTGCAGTTTTATCAGTCGTGTAGACGTGTTTGTGAAGAAAGGTTTGTAGTGTAGTGTTTTATAAAAATATATAAGTTTGAGTTATTTTATGTGTATGTTCAACAATTATGGAAAAAAAAATTACTAACAATTGAAGAAGCGATTGACTATTTTCACTCACTTAGCGATTCAGAATTACACGACAGTTATGATGAGGAGTTTGACGTCTGTCAATTACCACCTGATGAGGATGATCGTGTAACGGACGAAGAAAATATTGATGAAAATGATGAAAAATGTTAAGCCTACAGATGTTTGTGGTGAAGTTAGTGTTATAGTAGCATCTCAACATATTCAAGAACCTAATTCTCCAGAGTCTATAACTTACAAAGTTAAAAATGTTACAAAAAAATTACAGAGCGCAAGAAAGCATAAGACAAATTGGACAAAAAGGACCGATTTCGATAGATCACTTCTTTCTAATGATATTCCAAAGGTGAGCGACAAATATCCTAATTTGGTAAATTTAGAACCTATAGAATTATTTTTTGAATACTTGCCAAAGGAGTATCTTTCCCATCTGGCCAGCATGACGACAATGTATGCAGCACAGCAAGGCACATCATTGATAGTTGAATGAACCTCGCGGTACTCGTGTTGTAAAGAATCTACTCACTGCTATAAATGACCCTCTGCAAGTAGAAATATACTTCGACAATTTTTTCACCTCTTACGATCTGTTAGAAAATTTACGAGAAAGAAATATAAAAGCTACAGGAACTGTACGAGACGGAAGAATAGCTAAGTGCGACCTGACTGATACAAAACAAATGAGAAAACTGAATAGAGGGCATTTTGATTACATGACTGATGGTTCCGCTTATATTTGCTACTGGAACGACAACTCGGTAGTCACCATGGGTTTGAACCATCAAACCCATCTGCCATTGAAAACAGCAAAGAAGTAAGTATTTGTCATAAAACATATTATACTTTTTCTGTATTTTACTTCACTTTTATAATCTTTTTTAAATTAACGGGTATTCTCGTGAAAAAAAGAAAAATATTGACATACGCCAACCCCATTTGATCAATCAGTATAACATTGGCATTGGAGGCGTTGATCTGTTAGACAAGATGTTATACTCCTATCGGCCAAGGCTTCGCTCGAAAAAATGGTTGTGGAATCTGTCTTCAAACGCTCTTAATAGGACTGTAGTTGCAGCTTGGTTGCTGCACAAAAAAGCTCATCAAAAATCGCCACTACTAATGGACCACCCAACTTTCCGCCGACAGGTTTGTCTATTTTATTATTCTAAAAAGATGGTAAACCAACAGTTTGCGTCAATTTTACCTAATTGTTGTGATTTGCCTAGTGCAAAAAAATACAACTCTCCAATGCAACGAGTGCCAAAAACGTATGCATTCAAAGTGTTCCCCAGTATATCACGGACTAAAACAAATTTTGTGTATTAGCTGTTCGTATAGGCTAAACCCGTTTTTCAGATACCTTGAACCCCAATGAGGAGAGACGAATGAAGAGGGAGAGGGAGAGAGGGAGAGGAGAGAGAGGGGGAGAGGAGGAGAGGGAGATGAGAGGAGAGGGAGGGAGAGGGAGAGGAGAGGGAGAGGGAGAGGGAGAGGAGAGGAGAGGGAGAGGGAGAGGAGAGGAGAGGAGAGGGAGAGGGAGAGGAGAGGAGAGGGAGAGGAGAGGGAGAGGAGAGGGAGAGGGAGAGGAGAGGAGAGGAGAGGGAGAGGAGAGAGAGGAGAGGAGAGGGAGAGGAGAGGAGAGGAGAGGAGAGGAGAGGAGAGGGAGAGGGAGAGGGAGGAGAGGAGAGGAGAGGGAGGGAGGGAGAGGGAGGAGGGAGGAGGAGGAGGAGAGGAGAGGAGGAGAGCGAGAGATAGAGCGAGAGAGCGCGAGAGCGAGCGAGAGAGAGAGAGAGTGAGAGATAAGTAGAAAAACACCTTAATTATAAAGGGATGGGAACTGAGGGATATTGGCAAACCCGAAGCAGAACTGGAGAGGTTTATGCAGGAAGAATTGCAAGTAAATGCGAAAATTAAATAAGCTTAATTCACATTAATTCGTCTTAATTTATCTTAATTCATCTTAATTTTTCTTAATTCATCTTAATTCATCTTAAGGTTACATAATTTTCCTAAAAAAATTGTTACTAAAGTTATTTCATTTCTTTCAGTTTCCATTTTGTAGGTAGGAAGGTCGTGTGTTACTCCACACCAGATATTTATAACTGACCGACCTTGTTCCTTTGCAACTTATGTGAGTATCCGCAATGCAATTCAGTCCCACGGAGTGATCATAGGTATTGGCAAGAGATATTTGGGAAACATGGAGCAAAGGTTACAATTACTGCTCTGCATAATCTTATTTAAGTGTACTCACAGGGGGCCTTCCGGACCTTACTTTATTCCATGATATATTATCGATCTTTTATACCGGCTCCATTGTGGATTAATGATAATAATAACTTTAACCTCTTCAACAACTAGCTAGTGTGACCTGAAATAAGTATAGGCTTCCGCGGACATATAACTACCGCTAACCAGTTTGAGTCCCAATTAATCGTCATGTTGCTACGACTTCGAGGTTATGATTCACACGTTGGTGGATGGTAACTCCTGCAATTTTGTCGTAACATCAGTTAATATAACACATATCTAGCACGATTTCCATTTTCCTTACGTAATCACCATCCATTGGCTATTTCATTCTGACCTTGTGACCAGCTAATGGGATCATAAAGCAAGCAATACCTATTTTTAAAGCTCGTTTCAAGTCCCTTTCAACGACATCAACGACATTAAACTATTACTACTGATTTATGAGTTTCAACCCAAAAACCTCAAAAAATTCATTTATGAGTTTCAACCCAAAAACCTCAAAAAATTCATTGGCGGTTTTGGGTTGAAACTCATGGATCAGTAGCAATATTATAATGCTGTTGATGTCGTTGAAAAGGATTGGAACAAGGTTTCGTATGATCCCATTTAAAGTTATTTTACAAAATGGCGGCTATTTTATAAAATAATTTTAAATGGGATCGTATGGCAAGTAATACCTCAGTTGAAAGCTCGTTTCAAGTCCGTTTCAACGACATCTACAAAATTAAAATATTACTACTGATTTATGATTTTCAACTCAAAACAATAATTGGCCCTGTTGGGTTGAAACTCATGATTCAGTAGTAATATTTTAATGTTGTTGATGTCGTTGAAAATACCTTGAAATGAGGTTTCAAATGAGGTATTACTTGCCATATGGTGCGATTTAAAATTATTCTACAAAATGGCAGCTCTCCGCCATTTTTAATGATTACGTCACTGAATACCATTAAAACCGTTGTATATGTATGTTAGTTCAGTTTCCCAAAATTTTATTAATGTCAGTTTTATGGTTCACACAATAGGTTTGAGGGGGAGTAGACTTTAGACGGGCACTGTATATATACAGTATGTAAAATTAGTGCGTAATTTATGTTGCTCCGTAATTATTTTAGATAAAGATTCTTTAAATATGAAAGATGTGTATTAGCTTCTTCTCCGTAACCCAAAAATATTTACAAATCTGTAGGGTGTTGCATTTTCGGATGCCATTATCCAATTGAAATATTATTTTAAAGTGAACACCCTGTATGATTTTAAACATTCATATTCTCTTATGAATTGCCTATCTGGCAATGTTTTGTTTTTTTAATTAGGATTAGCCGTTACAGAGTTATTCAACTTTTTTGGAAAAATGTGTCGTATGCAAACAACGAATAAAATCTGCAGCGGCCACATTGTGACAAATTAATCAAAAATATGTTGTCAAACGTTTGCCAAGATCATCTACTGTCATCCGAAAAATTAAAAGTTAAATTCTGTTGTACAGGGTGTTTGCTACGGTGGTACAATAACTTAATATTTCGATTGGCCATAACTTAATTTCTTTAAATGGAAACCCTATATTTTCTTAAGTGATTCAGATAGAGAAATAAATTCTCTTTCGATTTTATATTGGGTTTCCTATACCTAAGGTTGAGACTTTTTAAATTATTGCAGTTATATAATAGCAGGACCGTGTTATGGTAATTGTAATTTTAGAAGGCTATGTTAAATATTCCGTGAGCGTCATTTCTGCATATTGCAAGTTTATCATAAAAAAAAACAAGTTGATCAAATCATCAACACAAAGAAACGACTTATTTTTATTACATAATGTTAACACCTAAATAATGAAACTTCAGTGTTCAGACACACCGCCATTTTGTTGCAGGTACAGTTTTATTCGTTCTGTAAATGAACGTTGAACATCGGTAAGCATGGCATGGGTCACTTGGCGAATAGCATCACGAATTCTCTCTTCGCTAGTAGTTGTAGCAGTTTGGTTCACAATATCCTTTATACAACTCCAAAGAAAAATAGAGTACAGATAGGTCTGGAGACCTAGCAAACCAGTTCTGTGTACCACCTCGTCCAATCCAGCGACCAGGGAATCTAATATTTAAAAAATTCGAACATTCACCGTCGAATGTGAAGCTGCACCATCATGTTGGTACCACAATCTAAGGACAAGATTTTCAGGGACATGTTGCAGTAAATCGTTCAATTCATGTTCAAGAACCATTAATATCGTTCTAACAAAATGTGGACCAACAACTTGTCTCCCGACAATTCCACCCCACACGTTTATTGACCACCGATATTGATGATCAACTGCTCTCAGGAATTCGGGATTATGGGTAGCGTAATGCTGGAATTTCGCTGATTAGGGAGACCTCTTTTACTAAAACTCGCCTCATCGGTAGAAAGGGCACTGTTCAAAAAGTGTGGTTTGGCATTCAATTTATTATTAATCCACTCACAAAATTGCCTCCGGCTTTCTAAACCTTGCGGAAAAAGTTTCTGGTGTTTTTGTATGTGGTAGGCATGTAATATATTACTTTTCAAAATACGGTGTACAGATGTATGACTTGCATCAACAGTTTGTTGAGACATTTTTATAGTGTACTGGTGAGGATTTTCAACCATTGCAGCAACAACCATTAATGCGTTTTCCTCATTGGTCTTGCACGCATACGTTTTGTATAATTAGCGCTGCCTGTTGTTTTAAATCTCCCTTGGATTCTTTCGAAGCTAACTTCAGGTGGGTGTCTTCTGTCAGAATACTTCTGAGCATAGCTTCGGGATACAAGAAGCCAGTTTCGATCACATTCTCCTAATACATAGATCATATCAACACACTGTTCCTTAGAAAGAATTCATTTTGATGCACAAAACAGTGAACTTAATATGACAAAAAATTGTTTTTGTTTTTTGCAATTGCTGCAACAGCCCTTTGAAACATTACAATTCGCATAAAATGGTCCTATTATTCTTAAAACTGCTATAATTTAAAAAGTGTGCACTTCAGGTATCAGAAACCCAATATAAAATCGAAAGAGAACTTATTTCTCCATCTGAATTACTTGCAAAATACAAGGTGTCCCTTTTAAAAAAATTGAGTTATGGCCAATCGAAATATTGTACCACCGTACTAAATACCCTGTATAACGAAATTTAACTTTTAATTTTTCCGATGACAGTGGATGATCTTGACAAACGTTTGACAAAATATTTCTTATTAATCTGTTACAATGTGGCCGCTGCAGATTTTATTCGTTGTGTTTGCATACGTTACATCTTTCCTAAAATGTTGAATAACTCTAACGGCTGATCCTACTAAAAAGAACAAAACGTTACCAGATAGGCAATTGATGACAGAATAAAAAAATATATATGCAGGGTGTTCAATTTATAATATTTAAGTTGGATTTCCTCTATCTAAAATAGTTACGGAGCAACATAAGAATTACGTACTAATTGCACATATAAAATAGCAAAACAATTTTTAGTCTATACCTTACCAACTCATAATTATTAGAGAATTTTAAAATTAATACAACTGGTTAAGCTTCAGGAGTGTATGAGATTCCATGCAACTGCATTTCTTGCTACGCGGGGCAAACAAATCGAAATATATCAGCATGAGCTAAACAACACCAATTGGCTGTTAACCAATTAGTGTGCTGAGTCTCTTATAATAAGGGATTCGATGAAATGTACACTTTTCTCGGTACATTATACTATCCTGCAAGAAATGGAACTCTAGTCGTGTCAACCTGACATCATTTATTATATATGGAAACAATTCGACAGCGTTTTTGCGTTTTTGCATGTGTATTGTACCATTTGCACCAGATGGACGAAAGTTTGTACAACACCAAACATGGGGGGTAAGTCATTATTTATTCAATTTCGTATTGGTTAAATTATTTATTCATTTATTTACTGTGGACTTTTTTTGATACAAGTTTAACCTAAAACAACGTACTTCAAATCGATCGCTTAGCATTTGATTTTATTCTGCGGAAAATCTACATTCACGATATGTTGTATATTCTATGCTCAGCCTTCACCACTTGTTATAATGTTTAGAGGAAAGTGACTACGAAAGGAATATTTTTGCGATTCCGCCCGAAGATGGTAATGAAACTGAAGAAGATAGTCACAAAAGCAATGATGAACGCGAAGCAAATTTGAACCACTTAGGACGAAATATACTTAGAACGGAATGGACAATGCAAATAGTAGGTCACGATGAACCAGAGTCCTGTGAAAGTGATTTCAGTGATAACATTCCACTCTCACAAAATATCCGCGACTTGCACAAACATCATGCCATTGACTTCAAGATCTTCAACAGTATCAAAATCAGTAACAACAACAACCAGCAATGTCAACATTTGTTAGTCTGAAGTGGGTGAAATCAAAAGCCACATATAAGATATGAATTGGCTATGGTACTACCATCCGAACAATCAAAACGGTGCAAATCACCAATGGATTTATTTTCTTTGCTTTTTCACTGAGAATTTGTGTGAAACAATTGTCAAACAGACAAACAGATATTCAATAGAAGATAACAATCCAATAAACATGACTCTCAATGAGCTATAGTAGTTTTTGGAGCACTTTCACTATCAGGTTACGCTAAATACCCAAATAAGCGGATATATTGGTCGAAGCAGAAAATTTTCCAACAATTCTGACCGACACCATGAGGTTTCATAGATTTGAAACCAAAATAAACAACTTTCATTTGAAAAGAATGATCATACAGACTAGAGCGACCGTATATATAAACTTCGTCCGCTATTAGAAGAGCTCAATGTTTCCTTTAGAAAGCTTGGGGGACTGGAGGAGTCTTTCAATAAACGAAAGCACTATGCCAAACCATTTACACGTGGCAAACCAACACGCTGCGGCTACAAAATGTGTACCAGCACAATATACATGTGCAGTTTCGATATCTATATGGGAAAACTGGAAGGGAGAAAGTTTTTGGGATAGGAGGAGATACTGTGCTGACTTTATTACAGAAAGTGCTGGTGCCAGCAAATCAAGGGCTAAAATTACTTTTTGATAATTATTTTACCTCTGTGAAGCTAATAAGGTATTTGGCGGACAAGAGTTTCTGTGTAAATGGTATAATTCAAGAAAGTAGGTTGGCGAACTGTCCACTGATGGGTGTTGGCGAAGATGCCAAACGGGTCATTTGATTACAAAAGCAGCGCTGACCAAACCACAATGGTGGAGTGGAAAGAAAACAAAGTGATGGCAGCAACAACATATGATACCCCAGAAGAAACAACATGTAGGCGCTAGTGCTGGGAAAAAATCGAAAGTGAGTGTGGTTCAACCTCAATTTTTTCGAACTATACTAAAGGTGTGGGCGGTGTTGATAAGATGGACCAGCCTGTTGCTGTCTATAGAACAAGAATGAGACAACGTAAATTGTATTTACCTATTTTTCCTATTTGTTTGACGTGTCAGTAGTAAATGGATGGTTGCTCGTAACAAACTCCAAATGATAAGAGAGCCTTTTTTCTTTGCGTAGGCACACAGCACTAGGTTTATTGCACTTTTTTGGTGTAGCTTCACTGAGAGGAAAAACTATCCCAATTCCGTAGGACGATGTCAGATTCGATGGAATGAATCACTGGCCTGAATACAGCGTAACAGATAGAAGATGTAGATATAGCAAGTCTAAGGCAAATTTCATATGTACAAAGTGTAATGTGGGGCCCAAAATATACTTTAAATCATTTTACACAATGGGTGGGCCAATAGCGCGTGGGTGGTAAAGTTTGTTGATGGGATGTGGTGGGGTATCCTTTAGGCTGTAAACTTAAAATATTTTGACTTAAATGGCAAAGTTTATGCAGGGCGATTTATATGAAAGTTGCATTTTTAAATGGAACCCCCTATATATTATTGCATATTTGGATTCCTTGGTCAATTTTAGTCCGACTTTATGTGTCACATACCTAAAACAAATCGTTTAGTCGCAATTCGTCATTTTTACAAAATGTAGATGTCTGGAAAAAAAATATCGCTGTGATTACTCAGATTAGAAGGCCATGACTCTGCGATGTTACTAAACAGGAAATGTACTAGCGTAGACCGGACGGTCAAATCCGAATTCTTCTTGTGTTTAGAGAAAGTACTTTGTCAATTTAGAAAATTTCGATCAATGGTAACTTGATTTTTTTCAAATGTAACGGCTATTTTTTCATTTTTGCATCAAATGCGGAATTTTTTACCTTTCTCACGATTTAAATTTTTCTTTTAATTGCACAATTTCTGATTAATTTGCTGCATTTGCAATTTTTAGTTTGTATTATTGAGTAACCCGTGGGAAATAAACAAAAAATGGTTCACATTATAAAACATTATTTATTAAGTAGAAAAACATAAAAAAAATTACGAGCTAAAATAAAAATAAAAACAAAAATTATTTTAGTAAATGTTCTAAGCATATTTGAATTCTACGACGAAAAGAAATTTTAACCCATTTAACATTACTGGGTTGATAGTTACAAAAACGTTTCGGATTATATTCTTCATATCTTGACGTATCCGCACAAAAAGAAATCAAGCGTACAAATATCTGGAGATTTCGCTGACCATTGTGTTAGTCCATCTCTTCCTATCCACTTGTATTATTAAGCTATTCACTTACTACACGAACAGGGTGTGGAGGTGCACCATTTTGCTGAAAATACATGTCCCTAATCTGAGCGAGCGGCACATGTTCAGGGAGCCCCAATAATTTATTATCGAGGAAACTCAAGTACCAATTCGAATTTAGAATACCGTCGAAGAAAAAGGGACCAACAGTACCGAATAAGTCTGCCCAAACATTAATCGGCCATTTCTCTTGACTATAAAAATAATGAAAATTCTGCTGGTTAACAAATCCATTGCGGTGGAAGGTACACCTTCATTTAACTTTTGTTCTACCCAATTGCAAAAATTAGTACTGTTTTGAAAATCGGTCTCCTTGCGCTCTTGATGTAGTTGGATGTGATAAGGTTGAATTTTTTTTAATTATTCTGCTGTTAAAATAGTGAGTTGATTATCTTCGTTCGACGCAGGTTTAATTATTTTCTGGTTTTCAAGATAATGAACTCTTCCTGTTGCAGTAAATCTTTTTAATAGATTTTTGAGTGGTTCTTCCCTTGGATGACGCTCCTGGCCAGGATATCTTGCTTTGTACACTCGACTCGCTATGAATGGATTTCTAGAGCATTCTCCAAGAATAAAAACCATATCAATCATTTCATTTTGAGAAAAACTGCCATTTCTATCAGTTAAATTTAACGTTAACTACTCAAAAAAAAAAGCTCTAACTAAAAATAGCAGCACGAACTAGTACCTAATATCAAAGTAAAGTTAAAGTGACACAATTGGTTTATCTTTCACAGCCTACACGGAAATTGTGTAATTAAAAGAAATCTACCGAAAGTAGATACCGACAAATTGATATCGTAACTAGAAAGGTAAACAAATTCCGCATTTGACGCAAAAATGAAAAAAATGGCCGTTCCATTTGAAAAAATTAAGTTACCATTGATTGTAATTTTCTAAATTGATAAAGTAATTTCTCTAAACACAAGAATTCGGATTTCACTGTCCGGTCTACGATAGTACATTTCAAGTCTTACAACATCGCAGAGTTTGTGATCACAGCGATATTTAAACGATTTTTTAGGTACTATGTGTGATACATAACGTCGCACTACAATTGACCAAGGAATCCAAATAAACAACAATATACAGGGGGTTCTATTTAATGGAAATGCAACTTTGATATAAATCGCCGTGTATAAACTTTGCGATTCAAGTGAAGATATTTTAGGTTTGTAGCCTTAAGGATACCACACCACATCCCATGAACAAACTTTAGAAATGTTGCTTAATAAACCCACAATCTTCCACCCACGCACTATTGGCCGACCCTTATAGTGACTTGCCAGTGTAGAGTCCCTCAAAAGCGACGGGTTGTAACTTGTTCCATCATGTATTAACTGAGAATCTTGTTTAATTTTCGTCTTTTGTATGCTAAATAAAGGCCATTTTTCAATCTGATTAAACTTCTTACACGAATGGGTTAACCAATTAAATTTTACATCTTTAGCGCCACGTAACCTAGGAACCGACATAATATAGACATGAACAAAATAAAATCAGTGGCCCCCCACTTACAACTTACATTAAGGAAGTTCAACACTGTAACGCAAAAATTTTGGGTGAAACTTTATAGCGACGGCAAAACTGCTTTAAGAGTAGGCCCGTTTTTACCGTACGGACCCGCAGGGTACGTGCCCAGGGCGGCAAAATACCAGAAGGTAGCAAAAATCTCGACGCTACATGTTCGACTACTGAAACTTTCCCCGTATCGCTCTCGATCCCAACAGCGTAAGGGCTGAAGTGCCGTTCCTGATACGCTACGCCGCTGGACGGTCCAGAGTATCGGCCATTCTCGATTTCGTTTTCACAGTATACACAATAATTTTCACTCAGAAAATGTATCACACGAAAACTCATGTATTTTATTTGTTTTTTGTTGGAAGTAAAGTGGGAGACCGGAAAAAGTTGAGTGGATTCGAATATATGAAACACCGCGAAGAAAAGTTGAAAAGGAATGCAGAATCTTGGAAGAACAATAGCAAGATTACATGTTTTTTTTGAATCTTCTAAATTTGTTTTGAATCAACCCGTGACAACCTCTGACTCGACCACTGATGATAATTCGTCGGCAGATGCAGTTACATCAGTTCCATGCCAACCGATTAATCAGGTCGCAACTGCACATTCGTCATCTTCGCTTGGATCGTAAACGAAAAAACTGTAGACATGGTAGTTGAAAAAATTCCGAAACAGAATTTGAATAAAAATTTCTCAAACTCAAGCCAGAAATATGAAAATATTACGAAAAACAGATTCCTGAAACCGGCGCACTTCTTTTCAAAATTACCAAACGGTCAACTGGTTTTTCGCGACTGGCTAGTTTACTCCGAATCTACTGGAAAAGTTTTTTGTATTCCCAGTCGCCTATTCCCCAAAGACTTTACAAGCCTGAATCGGTTTGGCTTAATTGACTGGAAACATGCAGATGAGGCACTTGGAAGTCATGAAAAGGGCCACAAACACCGCAAGTATATCTTGGAACTGACTGCACGATGACGAACAAGTCAGCAATTGATGAAAGATCAGTTTGAATCCGAGAAGTTTTATTGACGATTAGTCTTTAAACGGTTAGTGACAGTCGTCAAATTTTTAGCTTCGAGAGAACTAGCGTTTCGGGGATCAAATGAAACAATCGGCTCAACACAGAATGGGAATTATCTTGGTTTGCTGGACCTTACGTTGGAGTTTGATGACTTTCTTGAAGATAGACAAGAAAATATGGAAATCCAGGAAAAGGACATACGTCATACCTTTCGCCCAGTATTTGCAGCGAGATAATCACTATAATTGGATCAGAAGTGAGAAATAAAGTTATTAAGGAAGTAAAAGAAACGAAGTACTAACGTATGTAACAAAAGTTTTCGGAAAAAGTTTATAATCTCAATATCAATCCTAAATAACTTTTTTGTCGCCTTTGGAATCAAGTGTCAGAAAATAAATTAAACTTCAATGTTGCATACTCTATTTGTCAAATATTAAAAAGTTATGACGTACAAACTCGATATCCGAAAATCTGTGTAGAACCTAGTTGGACAGTTGCCAAAACGTGAAATTGTGAATATACCTATAGGTCATAATGTGGCAGCTTCGACCATTTATAAAACCATAGCTGAATGTGACCAAAGTATACCACGTGTAAACCTTTCAAAATCCGGGCGGCCGAAAGCTTTGACTAATGCCGACTCAATAGGTTGATGGAAGCCGCAAAGGATCAATTTGGGAAAATCCACTCGGAAATTAGGTCGTAGGTTTCGAGTAAGTCACATGGCCGTTCGTCGAGAACTGAGCAGACGTACGTATCGGAAACGGAAGAAATGTCCAAAATACACTGATGAACAGATACGCAGAATCCCAATATGTTGCCGTGCATTAAGAAGACGCCACTTCACAGCTAACAAAGTTGTTAAAGGTAATGAAGGGTTTTATATAACTGATACACAGAATTGCCCAAATAACGTGAAATATAAATCAAAAAAGAAATTTGAAGACAAGGTGTTAGTCTGGTGTGCCATATCAGCTAGAGGAATTTCAAGAGCTTACGTTGGTCGTGTTAGAGGCGAGGCATTGGATTCGAATATCTATACTGAGCGGTGTCTTCCCAAATTGGTTGATTTTATTAACACACATCACCTTAACGATGATATTATATTTTGGCCCGATCTAGCATCTTGCCACTATTCTAGAACAACACGAAATTGGGTAGAGACTCTCAACATCCCATTTGTACCCAAAAATGACAACCCCCCCAAATGTACCTCAGGCTAGTCCGATTTAAGATTTTTGGGCAATATTAAGTTGAAAGGTTTACGATATCGTAAATCGTTGGGAAGCCCAAAACGAACAACAGTTACGTCGTCGAATTTTCCAAAAAATTAGAAAGTAAACAACATCACCGTTCAGAACATGATGCGACACGTTAATCGCAAATTGCATACCATTGAAGACCAGGGCCCTTTGAGTATCATTTAAGTTGTGTTTGTTGTTAAAAATATTATTTGAATACATTTGACCATTTTCTTTAAATCGTTCTTTAATTTTTTTCCGAAAACTTTTGTTACATACGTTATTCATTGATAGTTGATTCTACTCAAGATATTTCCCATATTGACCAATTAAGTGCTCAGATTTGTTAATGTTTCTGGAGTTCCAGAAGAACATTTCTTCACGTGTATTTCAATCTACATTACTTGAGGATAATAATTTAGAATTGAAGGTGACAATACCATAATAACGCAAGTAATATGTCGGGTGATACTCAGGCGTGCAAGCAATAATTAGAGGATACAATGATCTTGCGATGCACGTGCTTTGCGCAGCTCATTCTCTGAACTTGATGGGAACCTGAGCTAGGCATACTACAAAGTTATTTAAGAAGTAGCCTAAGCCGAGAGAAACTCGATGGTTTAGCAATAATTTCCATTGAAAACGACATTGTGAACTCGCTGAACTTGGAGCAACTCTCGTATGCATTTTCTACGGCAAAAGCAGGAAGAAAAAGAAGGTGAGTTTATGTTGTAATTTTTTCATTCATTAGAGAGCTGATTGGATGAATATGTTATGAACTGAAACATGTTTTGAATTTTAGCATGCATCACGATAGGTGTTTCTTTTCTATCATTTTATATTGCTGTTCAAAACTTTTGAAAACTAAACTGAGAAGAAATGATGAATGAAACTGAGAAGGATATTGGAATAAATGAGGTAGAGAAAACGGTAGGAAGGTTGAAAAACGGCAAGGGAGCAGGCGTAGATGAAATCACTGGTGAAATGCTCAAGTATGGTGGAGCAAAGCTTATACGAAGATTGTGTGAATTATTCAATGTATGCCTTATGTGTGGAAAAGTGCCGAGTGATTGGAAGAGAGCGATAATTGTACCATTGTATAAGGGTAAGGGGAACAAGAGTGACTGTAAGAACTACAGAGGAGTAAGCTTGCTCTGCGTGCCTGGTGAAGTATTTGGAAGAATACTGATTGATAGAGTACGAGAAACTACACAAACTAAGATGTGGGATGTGCAAGGTGGCTTCATGCCAGGGAGGGGATGTGTCGATCAGATCTCCAGCAGGTGATCGAAAAGTGGTTAAAAGTAAAAAGGAAGTTGTATTGTGCGTTTGCAGATCTCGAGAAAGCATATGACAGAGTGTTGCCTGCAGCAATTCCTAACTCCGTATAACTTGCAACATAATAAGATATACTTACCTACAAAATTATTTTTTTCTTATTCACCCTGTATTCTTCAAATCACTGTATATTTTTACATATTTGGATAGCATGAGAAATTTACTTTAAAACACTTTAGAATTGTTTTTGAAACTTTGATATAAAATATTAAAAAAATTAAAATAATAATTTTTTTTGTTATTTTCGGCAAAACCGGAAGCGCTAAAAATAATCCCATATAGCAGTTTAGTAGCTATGTATGTCTACTATGTAATCCCTTCATTTCAAGATTTCATTTTTATTAGAAACGTAGTTATTAGGGATTGAAGTTTTCAAATTTTAAAATTCGTAACTCCGGTCCTGGATAACATAAAACTCACTATATTTTCGTTATATGTAACTAAAATATGTAAATTTAAAAGCTATACGTTGATAGGCTAGTCACTATAACTTACAATATAATCAGGGCCGTAGTCAAGGGTGGGCAAAAGGGCATTGTCCCGTCCCCCTAGAGTGTTATATTCCCCCCCATGCAAAACTGGCCAAATTAAAAATTGTAAGAATGAATTCTATCTTGTAATGATTGCACAAATTCTCATAATAATGTTTCACCATTTATTTCTTAAAATGCTTGAAATACGTGATGTGACCCTTGTTTACGGTCAGTTGTAAACTTAAACAACATACCATCATGTTTCAAGCCAAGCCAAGTGCCACCATCAACGTCCAGGTGTTTTATAACCAAATACATTCTAATCACAGATGCCGTTCTTGTTCTTCGCGGTTTTTCATTCATGCAAAAACTAATTGAAATATGCACTTTTTTTTAAAGATTTCCAATAAATCTTCAAGGAATTATTTTACACATTTATTGTTGGAGTTTTAAAATATGTAAGGATAAATTGTTTCTTTCCTATAGGTTACTGAATGTATCACAAAGGGAGGAAAAACAGATTTCCTAGAAGACCATTTGAGCTACACCATTCTGAGAAACATCCAATAAATTTTTTTTTCTAGCAAGGTTGACGTTTTATTGCATGCTTATTGGTAATAAACCTCGATAAACTCACAACAAGGTCAACCAGAAAATTTTGGCAATTGGTCACTCGTCACTTGGCTAATTGTGTATATTCTATTATAGAATTTCTATAGAATATAAGCCCCCTCAAAAATTTTGTTTGCCCCCCTGAGAAATTATCCTGGCTACGGCACTGAATATAATAAAATACACTTACCTACAAAAATTATTTTTTTCTTTTTCATCTTATATTTTGCAAATCACTGTATATTTTTACGTATTCGGATAGCATGCGAAATTAGCTTTAAAAAACTTTAAATTTTCTTGCAAGTGAAATTGCAAGATTATACCCGGCTTGGTAAAATCTCCGATTTTAGTGCTAGCTCAATCTCATGGGATGTATCCAGTTCTCGATAAAATCGCTGGATTAACTTACCTCAAAAAAAAAACCCGGAGAATTATTATCGCTGGATTAACTTACCTCAAAAAAAAAAACCCGGAGAATTATTATACATACGTTCTTGGATATGGCGATTTAGCAAGCAATCCCTTTAAAAGGAAAAAAAAGTGATGGACGTTTATGCAATTATGTAGTCATCCATATCACTTTTAATCGTTTAATTATTGTTTGATCCGGTAGTTTCCGTTATTAAAAGTATTACAATAATAAACTGGTATAATTGCACGAATAACCAAAGCACGGTTCGACATTGAGGTGCGGCGTGTATTAAATTCAAATAGCAAGTGCCCGCGATAAGAAACAGGTATCGTATGTTAAACATAATGCATTGTTTGGATGCGGTTGACATTTAAATTAAGGCTGCGTTTACACTGTGAAGAAATAGAAATGTAACAATTAGCTTTTGAAACTTTGATTTATAGGCCAGTCATTTTAGACATTTTGATCATAAGTGATGCGACACGCAAAATTTTTTTTTCTATGTGTAGGGGGGGTTCAGAAAAGCTTATTTCTGAGTTGTTGTAGTCAGGGGCCCGGAGGAAAATTAAAGCAGGGGAAGGAAAAATCGTTTTTCGCTATAACTTTTGGCGTAATTTTGGTCCAAATTGAACGTTTAACATTATTTTGTAGCTTTTTTCAAGCCCTTTAGACATTTTTCTTGATACACCAAAAGTCCTATTTTTCGAGTTTTAGCCGTTTTAAGGGGAAAAAATTAACATTTTTACGTTATTTTGCATTTATCTCGTTTCGGTCAACAGACCGCGCTTTTTTATCTGAGAAAAAGTTGCAATAATACAAGTAATGATAATACATAAAAAGAAACAATAAAAATGTTCAACCCATTGAACTGTCTGCCTCAATTCTGGAGCGCTTCGGTGAAGGTGGTTGAGATGAGCTGGATGTGCTGCTCGATTCGTTCAGCGTGTCGTCGTTGTCGTTATCGGTGCCCTCGTTACCTTCTTGGGTTAGGTATAACAAACTTGGACCGTCAAAATCAGCATCGTCATCATCATGATCGACGTCTTCCGTAACAATTTCCACATTGCTACAGGATTCCCCGTTACAATGTTTGCAAACGGCGGAGCATTTTAGTCCGGATTTTCTGCATCCGCAGGCTGATCCGCACCCACTCTTGCATTGGCATGAAAATATTTGTAACAGGTCGCTTGGCACGGGATCAGCTCTGTTAACGACCGGCTTCAGACCGTTTTCCGTTTTTCTCCATCCCCATTCTGCAGGGTCCTTGAAGTTTCCCATCCAGGTTTGAACTTGGAGATAAGTTCGGAAGGTATGTTCCCGAGCAGCACTTGTCGTCGGCGGTAGTGTCGATAGGTTGAATCGGGTCTTCGTAACCGATTTCGCGAAGTGTTTATGATGTAGGGAATTTAAGGACGCCTCATTTTTGTTCCCGCCATACACAGCAATGAGGAAACGTTCCCCAGCTGACGCAAGTACTTGAGGGTCGATATTTTCATTCTTGAATAACTCCACTGATGAACGAAGCTGAGGATTCTTCAGCAATGCCGATATAAACTTCTTTTTCCCTAAGTTGAAGAGTGCGGACGTAGTGTCACACCCGCTGAAAGCGTGTAAGAAAAGATGTGCTCGGCAATCGACTGATTTTTAGAGAAGCCGAAGAAAACGAGAGGCTGGCGTTTTTAATTTAGCGGGTTTGTGGAAGAAAACGTTGCTTTTTTGTTCGGCGAGTCCGGTAAGTAAAATAAGCAAGTCGATATCCTCGCCAACGATTTCGACATAATCGTATGCATCAGCACGTTCAACAGCGGTTTTCACGATAAGCGTATCGGCATCTTCACACGCTTGTTCCACGACGATTCCAACTGCTCTGAAGTCCGAACTGAGCATTGATATCAACCGGTCTTTGTTCTTATCGTGTGCAAGAAATTTTTCCTGACTTGTTGATACGGCTGTGTCCTGTTTGAAAATAATCTCAGTAGTTTGGTGCATCTTAGACCGTCTCAACCTTTCCGCTGCTTTGGTGCCCGCACAATTGGTATCGTCTGGATATCCATCGAAGATGATAGTTACGTCATTGCGAAAGTTGTTTTGTACGTACGTAACGTATTTTTTGCATACAAGATCAAATGTTGCCAGTCGACCCCAAACAACTTTGTGTAACAGATATCCTCCATCTATTACAGAGAGTATTTTCTGTCCAGGTTGGATAACCATTTCTGAAGGTTTGAATTCAGTGTACAGCGAAGACTTAGTTCCTTTCCTCATTCCTTCGGCAGTAAAAAGAGATAGAGGGAAAGGAGCGAGCTCGAACTTGAAGTACCTTTTTATATCGTCTACGGAATGTTTAAGAATGCAAATTCTTTGGAAAAGTAGCAACGGATCAATTGGTATTCTCGTGGAATTGACTGTAATACTGCAGTTCTGAACAGCCAATGGCTGCACTGTTCCTTTTCTCTTTAACTTTTTGGAACCGAAAGTGTTGTTGCTCATTACAGACATCATTTCTCTTCCTACTTTTTCAGCCTCGTGGCAATTTATGTCTGATGATCCGACGACGCCTGATCCAATAGAATGAATGTTATCTGTGATGGGAAACGGATTGTGCTCTGCAAGCCACATATCTAATTTTTCGACGTCTTCGTTGTCCCGTTTAATACGCGTTGGCCCCATGTCAACGTGTTGCTCGCTAGTTGCACAATACGCTCCTGTGAAACGTTTAACAGATTCGCAAATATTTTGCAAACTTATCATTCCTAAGATCCACGAAGCTGAAGTACTACTTGTGATACGTCGTAGCGTTAGTCCTCCAATTACCTGGAAGGTTCTCATGAGCACTTGCTCTATTGTCTGATCCGTCATTATACCTGACCAGAATTTGTTGCTTCGTCTAATAGTGAAACACCCCGAGATGAATTTTTCGAACTCATCCGCAGGCATTTTGTCGCGCAACGTCAGCATATCCTGAATGTACAAATGCGCTGATTTCGCATATGGAAGGTGTCCACTAGCGTGGAAAAAAGGGAGCATTAGCTGAATAGTTTCTAGATGCAGCATCCAGTTACCCGTCCTCTCGGCTTCGATAAAGTGCTTCAACAAAATGACCATTTTATGATACTGCACCCACAATTTGGCCGTAGGGCCCCTTTTTTCCACCAACAGCAATGTCAGACGGAATTTTTCTGCTGCACTTTTCACTGCGTTGTTTTCATGTGCGTACAATAGGTCGATTCAAAATGTCCACAAAATTGTCCATCTCATTGTGTTCTTCGTCGCTGAAGTCTATGTTTTCCATCACTATTTGTTAATGCCAGGTGCAATAAAATATGCCACCAGCTCGTCGCTAAGCATGTCCAGATATAATTTTCTGAACACTGTTTTCAGCGTAGATCTTGTAAAAGAGCTGTTCAAGTCCACTGCCCTGCATCATGTATCCAATAGATCCCATAAAGGACATTAAAAGATGGAATCCACCGAGACGAACGATGACCTTATCAAATCCAAACGATGGATCGGCAGCAACAACGACATCACGTGCCTTCCAGTAGAGAGGCTGGTCAAACGTCACGAAGCATGTTTGTTGACCGCTATCTTGACATTTTTTTACTGCTTGACAAAGTGACGTAAGAATGGTGTCATAGTCCGATGGAGGAGCATTGATGAATGGCAGACATAGTACGCGCGATACTTCGTACGGTAAATGCGCGGTTGATTCCTCCATAAATCCATTTCATCCAGGTATTCCAGTCAAACAAGACCACTTTCCGTACAACCACAGTAGGTCAGGCGTGGTTGGCACAATAACGCGTGAAACTGGATTAATATCGTCGATGTCAGTCACTTGGATGGATTGTAATCCCACTGACGCATGATTTTTATAAGATAGTAGCGGAACCATCCCCATTGCAGCAACTTTTGCAGCACTTTTCTTTTCCTTGGCATGAAATGTCCCGTGTCCGTCTATGGTCTTGATATTAAAGTCCGCATTATCAAAAACAAATTGCGAAAATGCACCTTCCGTAACTGTTTTATCGCCTGCCTGAATGCACGAATTCTCATGCGCCACAACCTCGGCATATGTCGCCGAAAATCCTAAGTTCGATAATATTTCGATCAATGTTTTTGAGCCGAACTTTTTATACAGAAATACCTCGACGCCAATCTTCACCGAAGAATTGAATGAGCGAAGGCGCACAGCGGATATAATTGCGTGCGCTATAGATGTACACTTCGAATCGATAGATTGCACTGAACTATCCGACGTGAAACGTTTTCCTTTTTTTATTACGCCAGACAAAAAAACTTTCAAGGACTCAGGCACTTCCGATGCTGCATTGTCGAGGAATTCATTGGCGGGCGGGTAAATGCTCGTGTCGTATACAACCGATCGAATATCTTCGCGAATAATCGCGGCAGCTTCACGAACTATTCGTAATCTTTCTTCAGCAATGTTGTCATTTCTTTGCGCGTACCATGAGTCGGAAATAAGTTTGTAACCCGTGTTTTTGAAACAAACTACGGTTCCGCGAGTCGTACCGATCAAAATTATATCATTGCCGTATTTTTCTGCAAATGAGCTCGTACAGTTACTATATTCGCACGAAACTCGCCCCGTATTTGAGCCATCAAATCTGATAACAAAAATTGACACTCGTTGCTATTTTCTGACAAATAATCATAAATATCATTCATGCTGTCGTCAATTTGGTTTCCGGTAGGTCGCCCTTTCTGGCATCCCGTTAACGGTTTATGATATACATACCGACGACTACAATCTGTGTGATATCGAGCCCCTGCGCTTATTAAATCCGGAACAGACTCTATGCGTTGCAAAATAACACGAGAAATGGCATCGTTGCGATCTTTTAGGATTTTCTTCATATTTTCTGCCGTCTCACTATGTGTTAATGACACTGTCCGGATTCGTTTTTCTGGAGGACGCCTCGATTGATCGGATGGAAATGGTTCTTCACAAAAAAAGCAGTTGTTCGCAACATCAAAACCAGATCCATTTCCTTCTTCGTTAGCTTCCTCGTTCGCGCATTATCGTTATTTTCGTTGGCATTTCTTGTCACTAAATTATTAATCGACCGTCGTAAATCTACGTAATTCAGGTAACAAGTCCGGTGAACTGTGATAGTTTGCAAATTTTGTAACAAACGTTCAAACGTAACATGTTAATTTTTTCCCCTTAAAACGGCTAGAAATACTTTGCTGACATTTTGCGTTGCTAACGGTATTGCAATTAAAATATCGTAGCTATTTGAAAAAGCTACAAAATGAGTGGTTAAACGATTCAATACTGGACCAAAATTCGCAGAGTTATAGCGAAAGAACGATTTTTCCTTACACTATGCCTTTGACATCAACTTTTGACCTCCGCATTCCACCTGACTACAACGTTAGATCTCTAGAAGATAAGAACTCATATTACTTGATCCACCTACACATAGAAAAAATTTCATGCGTGTCGCATCAAATTATTGATCAAACGTTTATGTAATTTTGCTAAAATGATCATATTTTAATTATTATTTAAAAAATTTAAATAATATATGTTTTTAATTAATTTTCAAGACTTAAACCTAAGCTAAAATGTATATTTCATATATAAGTTTAGCAACTATATTTATGTCTATCTGAATAATCCCTTAATTCCAAAATTTTATTTTTATCAGAACCATAGCTATTAAGGTCCTGGATAAGTTAGAAAAATCTCATAAAGGTCATTATGATTTCGTCATATGTGACTATGAAGTAGGTAGACATGAAAAAAATTACAAGAGCCGTTTTTGAGAAAATCAATTTTGAAAATGTAATGGTAATTTCTATTAATGATGGATGAGTCAGTACATTTGTTTATGTTGGACGCCGTTTGACCATAGGAATAATGTAAACAGTGCTCAGCCACTTGAGAGGAGAGGCTGATTTATCAGGCAGGCGTTCCATAATTTACTTCGTAAGAAGACAGATGTAAATTACCTTTATATATTGTGTTTTTCAAATTAATATAATTTTCGTTTCTATTGAGAGATTTATTTTACAAATTCAGAAGTGGAATTTGCTTGTGCCCTTTGTGGATAACTTGTGACCTTTTGTTAGAAGTGGTGTAAAAAAAAACAATTATTAACCTATATAAACAATGCCGCGAAAGCGCAAGGCTCGCAAGTGACGCCTCTCGTCGTCTAGCAGTTCAGATTTTAGTGAAAGTGCCACTTCAACCTCCAGTGCTGATTCTAATTCAAGTTCTTCGAGTTCTCATGGGGGTAGCGCTAGGAGGAGATTACGAAAGCTTCGCCAAAAAGTCAAGATGTTGAAGCAAGGGACGGCTACTACAGGACTGAAAGTGACAGTGGATGAAGCACTTACTCCAGTTTTCGATCCTGATGACGACAAGCAAGATGTTGACGAGTGGGTAAGCAAAGTTGATTATTTAATTGTTTTCCACAAATGAAACGATAATGTCGTTATTCGGCTGGTCACCGACCGCTTAAGAGGAAACGCCTGTACATGGTACGATTTATTGCAGAATCCTTGTTGTAACGGTATAAACGGGTGGTAGAACGGGATTACAGATAAATTGGCCCCTTTTTGCCTCGACTAGTCAGCGTATGGGTCGTGGATTGATGTTAATAATTTTGCACATCCAGAATAATAAATCGTACGTCAGTCAAAATAGGGGTTGAAGTCAAAATAAATTCGGTTAAGGGCGCCAGAATGTTTAGTAGTCAAAATAAGGGTTGTCGTGCCAAAATTACGAGTACATAGCGTGTCTAAACATACAAAAAACATACGCTTACCTATTCGTAATCAATCCCAGGTGTGCTGGACAGCAACGCAGCAAATCACCTAAAATAGGGCTTCAAAATACACTGTACGCTTGTCAAATAAAAGCGTAATAAACACTCAACAAATTTACGTTAATACTCCTCAGTGTATTAATAATTAGACGTTAACTAATAATCAAAACAAAGCAAAAAAATCAAGCTTATTGAATGCAATTTAAATAATTTAAACTCAACAAAAGAATCAAATAAACCACTAAATATTAATAACGCTATTACTCAAAAAGAAAAACAAGTTACGTTACGTTATAACTTAAACTTTCAATCACTGAATAAATTCTAAGTTCGCAAAACAAAAAAACGGTTATGTAACACAAACGAAGGGTGTTTACAAAATTAAACACATTTATGAAAACTAACAAAGCTATAATAAGATTAAAACAATAATATATATAAAAATAAAATGATATAAATATCAACATACGATAAGGCGCATAAGAAAACAACAAATACTTAATCGGCGACGAAAGACTGGCCAGCGATCGATGTAACGCCGGTCTAAATCACTTATCTTAACTGTTTCGTGGAAAATATGACCACACTACCTCAGGGTCAATTGCCCTTTAATACAAAACAAAAGAAAAGTATGAAGGCGAAGTGTCAATAATATAATTACTTAAAATAGTTAAATCTAAAGCAAAAAAATTTAATTCAATAGCAAACAACTCCGCTTTCAAACTTTCGTATACAGAAAAATAATTTAAGGTACATACACAAAAAATATATCCACAAGTTCTATTAAATTGTTCAGAATTATTGAAAATACTCAATCAAAAAACTATATTATACTACCTTAATGGTTAACTTACACTTCTGTGCTACAACGATGGAGATGAACTAGGTGTTCAATTACTGCTATTCGGATGTGGGTTTCCCAGGTCTGACAAGATGAGCGAAAATGTTGACGTTGATTCTTTTATGCACAAACAATTTCTTAAATGAATCTTGTTAAAATGTTACTGCTTTAATTGAAAACTTCTTTTAAAATGATAATTAGAGCGTTCAACTGGCTTGTTAACTTTTAGCGTTTACTGTTCCTTGCAATAATTTTATTTTCCACTAATAATCCAAAAGGTTAATAATTGGTTTAAATAACTATAAATTTTAATATATGCGAAAGTTTCTTTATCTTTACACACGCTTTGTACGATAAATAGGTGGCACTGCAAGAACGATGATTTTAAAATCAGCAGAAGCGATATAAACCAAAGAGGTCACTGAAGCACTATATAACACGACGATGTCCTCTAGGTAACTTTACGTAAAACCGAAATCGGCACTAGGTATAATCCTCTGGTGAATGAACAATCTTAATAAATCCCTTTACAGGTAATCTTCAGAAGTAGGTTAACTACCCTTACTACACAAAACGTACATTCGTTAAACACCACAAGGTCCAAAATTTCAACGTTCTAAACCACCCCTTAAAGCGTAACCCTAATCTTCACGGTACTACTACTCGAAAGCGTGAACAGTTTTAGAATGCCCCAAAGTATTCACAAAAATCCATCTTTGAATTTTTAATCCCACTACTCATAAAAACTCTTATCTAAGTTAATTCCACCAATTAAAAAAACGGAAGGGGAAAATTTAGTACCCCCAATACATAAATTCGTTTTCGTCCGTAAGGACTCGGTAAATGTTGAAAACTCAACGTCGCAAAAATATCCTGTACAGCCTCTATGTTTACCTTAAAGTACGAACAATAAGGCCCACATGCAATCTCTATAAATCAAAACCAAAATACATAATAATAAACTGGACAACTATACTTAAGCGTCTTTATGTCGCTAACATGACATCATACGCAGATAAACCTATACTATTTATTTAACGTACTTAATTTTCTATTATATTTTACGGAATCAAACGAAATAAACCTTAATTAAACTTAGAAACAACTATTACAAATAAACGTTAATCAAACTTCTATAAACGAGAAATAATAAGGAAAAACAACCTAAATTACAAAAAAATAATTCACAAACAAAGAATCTAAAGCTCACCACACACCTACCATCCCTAAAGGTCGCTACACAGGTTAAAACAAATTTACTATAAAACATCACTTGACAAAAAAAAATATATGTTATACGGAATCTAACTAAGTACATAAGACTACAAACAAAATTACCCAATACGTATACAGGGTGTTTAAAATACCCTGACATTGTTTAAGTTGGCGTAAAATGAAATGTCAATTAAAGAAAACTTTTCCAACGTCGGTTCGTTTTGGTCGATTTTTAGTCGAAGCTGCTAATTACGAGTACATACCAACAAATAAAACAA
Source organism: Vesta saturnalis (assembly GCA_036346205.1). NCBI lineage: Eukaryota > Metazoa > Arthropoda > Insecta > Coleoptera > Lampyridae > Vesta > Vesta saturnalis. The sequence goes on from JARFJB010002072.1 coordinate 2,020,663, forward strand.
AATTTAGGCGATTACATTCCTGAATCATATTTAATCGATAGTGTTATTGAAGGAATTGATGACACCATCTTAAAATTATCTTTAAGAGCTGCTGATTTTAACTCGATTGGCGACCTTGCTACTTATTTACTTAAGATAAGTGTCGGATCATTACCCTCTAATTTGAATTCAATTAATTTGAGATCATTGCAACAAGGAGAAAAATTGAAAACATCTTCGAAAAGTACACAATTGTTATAACAAGGAGAAATTAATAAAAAACTCACTAGTGTTCACTGTTATAACTGCAAGGTTAGTCATTACGTGAGGGATTGCTCCAAACCTTTATTAAAATGTAAACGTAAGAAATTCGGTCATAAAACTGACAATTGCAAATTTTCCGAAGCCTTGGTATAGTGCATTTCACCAGTAATTAGACCTCTGCAATGTGGCCGCCATTTAAATTTGTCACTAAATAAAGCGCGGAGCACTCATTGGCGTAGTACCTTTTGTCATATAAAAAGTGAAAACTTATTTGAATAAACTTATTATTAATAAATTCGCCATCACCACGCTCACCTAGTATTATATGTAGTATGTAATAAATTATTTTTTATTAATAATTATTGCGTAATTAAAATTCGCAGAATTACAAACATTTAAAATACCCTGTAATAATAACAGTTAAAATATGACAATTAAGAAAATATTGTATAATCTTACCGAAGTTGCACTATAACTACAAATTTTCAAAAGTTCTTGTCTTCAGTTAAAACAAAACTTTCTTCCATTTTAGTATAAAAACTACACAATCACTACAACCGTTACAAATTATTCTTGACGGTATAATGGCAAAATGGAAAATTGATTCCACATTTATAAGCAAAGCAAGTGGTCATTAATGATTTCTAATTCACATCATGCTAATGGAGTGATTTGCAGTTTCAACATTAATTACGAATTAGTAATGGTAAATTTTCAGAAATTCTTAACAATAATGATATCTGTTTGGAACATTCTTTTATTTTAACGATGTTTATTTTACAATAATTAATTTATTTGAAAAATTTTCAATTTTACTAACCTAGTTACCTCTCCGCGTGATACGCTACTGAGTTGGCAAATAATATTTTAAGACGTTTGAAGGTCGTATTTGTTACTGTATTTGTCTTTTCTATTATAATGTTGTAGGAAAGGATGGAAAATGCGGTTCAGAGTAGCCAACTGAAATATCCTTTCATTACAGTGTTACACTTATAGCATTTTAGTTATTTTATAATTGGATGTTGTTCATAGTGACATGGCAGCCATATTATAGAGGTCTAATTATTAGTGAAATGCACTTTAAATCGCACAAGTTCTAGTGAAGTTAACGTAAAATCCAAAGTGGTAGTTTGCAAAAAACCCGTATTAAAAGACCATACTTATAGGTAGCACGACAGTTAGAGCTCTCCTCGACACCCGTAGTGGAAAAACGTTAATAAAAGAATCGTTGGTGAATAGATTGGAATTATCAAAGAGTGTCGAGGAACATCCGAGCGTTTTGCGATGTTTTATGGGTAACACGGTAGAAAGTAAATTATCCGCTGACATTAACATTCAAGTTCAAGAGGTCACAGCTAAAGTACAGGCAATTATTATGAATGATAAACAAATGACACAACGGCATATTATATTTTTAAAAACTGGGGATCAAATTTCTCTAAAAACCATGCCGCCGTTGAAAAAGGTTAAGATAAACAATGTAGAAGTTTTTATAGACGATAAATTGCAAGTTGAGAAATTATCATTTGGACCGATAACACAAGATGCATTGTTACTGATCTATCGCAATTAGGCAAGACAACGACTACTGAAATGTCTACTAAATGTACGACAAACGAGCCAATTGTGTATAGACCGTATCGAATGTCTCCAACTGATAAGGAAGGCTTGATGGTAATGATTGACGAACTTTTACGCTAAATCACCATATACTAGTCCGTTGTTATTAGTAAAAAAAAACAGGAGATTATCGTATGTGTGTTGACTATAGAAGGATTTAGCTTCAGGGTGAAAGTTCTATCGAAAACACAGCGTTTATAACTTCTGATTCACATTATGAATTTTTGAGAATGCCTTTTGGTCTAGCGAATGCTCCAGCTGTTTTTCAACGGTTAACGAACAATGTATTAGGTTCTTTGCAAAATAGTATAGCCTTGCCTTACATCGACGACACCATTATACCATATCGAACGTTTGAAGAAGGAATAGAATGGCTTGATAAAGTATTAAGGGTTTTTAATCAACTGACGCTTAAACTTAGCAAATGCTCATCTTTTACAATAATATCAATTATTTGGGATACGAAATTAGTGTTCAGGGAGTACGACCTGCTGCGGTTAAGATAAAAGCTGTTGCAGAAATAAAAGATCAGTCGAATGTCAAAGAGGTACAACAATTTTTGGGCTTAACTGGATATTTTCGTAAATTTATTGAAGATTATGCCACTATAGTAAAACCTTTAACTCGATTGACAAAAGGGATGTTAAATGGTATTGAAGCAATGAACAAAAATGTAGTACAGAAATTAAAGAGTCTTTTAACAAATTGACCTACATTATATATTTTTGATCCAGGTTTAAAGATTGAATTACATACAGATGCCGGTTCTATTGGTTTTGATGCAGTTCTCATTCAGATTCAAGAAGGATGCCCGCATGTTGTGGCCTATTACAGTAAACAAACTACCACGGAACAAAGAATGTACCATTCTTATGAATTAGAGAAGTAGTGATTAAGAGCCGGTTCTGGACCAGTTCAAGGTCACTCGCCCTCTGGTGCGAGAAATGTAGCTTTTGGACCTCTTCAAGATCAAACTTTTGACGGGAAATTTAAATTTTAGGAGCTCGCTAAAATAGAAATTCAATGTCACCATCCTCATCATATTACAAGGTCATCGCGGTCAAACATTTGGGAAATTTGTACGTCGTCAGAAGCTAAAAATAGAAATTGCAATGTCATCATCATATTACAATTCTTAGAAGTCTAAAATAGAGTTTTCAAGGTCAAGGTTATTGACCTCGTGGTTCAACACATTTCTTAAAAATATAAAAGGTCAAGGTGAAAAGCTAAAAAATAGAAAATCTAAGAATAGAATTTTCAGGGTCAAACTTTTTGGCGGAAAATATAAATTTTTGGAGCTGGTTAAGGTCAAAGCTAAAAATAGAAGTTTTAGAAATCTTAAAGTTTTTTTGAGTAGGTTAGCAGTTTTGAAACCATGCATGTTTATAATAAAAAGGCTTCTCCGGGATTGCATGATTCAGTAAACTTTTTATTGCTAGAAATGGTGAAAGTAATAAGAATAATAAGAAGAGAAAGAAAGAAACAATTATTAAGTATTTATGAGATAAAGAAAAGACTCGAGGTGTTAATCAAGAAAGTAAAAGAATTGAGGATAGATTTAGCGTTGTATGAGCTAAAGAAAAGAATGAATCAACTTCGAGTGAATGTGCCATGAAAAGTATTAAATAGAGGTGCGTAGTAATTTGAATGAAAGGCGCTTTAAAAAGTAAATAAGTAATTACAGTAGTGTATGTTATATTGCATAAAGAAAAGGCACTTTAACAGTATTCATTTGAATAAAAAAATAAAGTGTGTGTAGGCATATATGAAGAAAATTAATTAAGAAAAGTGAATTGCAAACGAAAAACCCTTTAAAAGAAGTTTCCGTATGGTTTAATTGAATTTTCATATAAAACGAGTTTCTTATCATGATTTATTAAATTATACAAATTATGTAGGAAGAAATGACATTGTAACCTTATAATTATCACATAAAACTATTACAAAGAAAAGGTGAATAACATCTTAGCTATTGTATGAAATGTTGAAGTAAACAAAAATTTTATGTGTGTGAAATGTTTTAAAATAAATATACTCTTTTTATCATAGCAGTTTAATCGTTAAGTCAAAAATTCTGAATAAATAAAGTCCTAGAAAAGATGCGCTCCCGAAAATTTAAAATGTGCATTGAATTCTCAGAAAAAAATTTTTTTTTCAACCCAGTTGTGTTTTATAAGTGGCAATTTATCATTTCATGTATGAATTTATCAAAACATGAAAAAAATGACTCTTAAATTAACCAATTCCATTTTGAAACAACAAAGAGCACTTAAAACACAACTTTTTGTACTTACGTAAACTCAGAAGAAACATATGCATGCAATTTATACATTTAATGTATCGAAATGCTCTTTAAATTAACCAATTCAATTTTGAAACAACAAACAGCACTTAAAACATGACTTGTTTTTTAATTTATTTTGATTAGGACTCCAAATTTACAATTTTCGATGGAGCGTGGATATTATTGCATTAAGAATTGTAAGATAATGAACGCAGTTATTTTGCTTTGAAAGCATTTTATGCAGGTGTGAATGCGAACCTTCTATTTTTATCTCAGTTACCAATTTACTTTCACTTTTAACTGTACTATATTTTCATACTTTATTTATATGCATGATATTTTACAATAAATAAAACATGCACTTAAAATTTGCAAAAAGGACTGCTTTACTTTGATGCAGAAATTTATACATGAGTAAGTCAGATTTTCTTCTTTCAAATACTAATAAAAGCGTTGAGGTAATATACATTTAAAATCATCCGTTTCCATCACTATACGTTCACCATACTTAGTATTTATTACTCCCACATTAATCACTTTATAGCTTTTTGATATCTCGAGGTCACATGCACTTTTAAAAAGTTTGCAATTGGATGTTTAACAATTACAAGTTGCTAACTGACTGATCTCAACACACCTCGCTGTAGTTTATATCACAAAAATGTACCCTTGACTTAAGTACCTATGACAACATGGTTAAACTTGTTAAATACACACCTACTTTTAGTTTAGTAATTTATTTCACCCAATTTAGTCAATATAAGCACCATTTGACATTGGTCTACTTTTTAGCATAGACAACAACTCGCATTCTTCTTGTTTCCATGAATTTATTCTATTTTTATACTTCTAAGAAATGTCATACGATACCCCTACAGGTCAATAATCTTTGACCTTGACCACTCTATTTTTAGACTTCTAAGAATTGGAATATGATGATGACATTACAATTTCTATTTTTAGCTCCTGACCTTGACATACAAATTTCCCGCCAAAACGTTTGACCTCAGAGTGACCTTGTAATATGATGAGGATGGTGACATTGCAATTTCTATTTTTAGCGAGCTCCTAAAATTTAAATTTCCCGCCAAAGGTTTGACCTTCAAGAGATCCAAAAGCTTACATTTCTCACACCAGAGGTCGAGTGACCTTGAACTGGTCTAGAACTGGCCCTTAATCACTACTTAGAGACAGTGGCGTTACGCCATTTTCGATCTTATTTAGTGGGTATTGAATTTCAAGTATTTACAGACTGTAATGCATTACGAACTACTTTTACGAGGAAAGATTTTATTCTTCGTGTAGCACGTTGATGGTTAGAAGTGTTAGATTATAACTTTAATGTTGAGTATCGTCCTGGCGCTAATGGCTCATGTAGATGCCTTGAATTGAAATCCGGTCTATAAGGTAGAAATCAACCAGGTTGATTTAACCGAAGTGGATTGGATCAAAGCAGCCCAATTAGATGATGATCAGTTGGCAAATATTTATGAAATTTTGAAAACTGGCCTTGAATCTCAAGTAAATAAACAATATTTTAAAGAGTATGTGTTACATAAAGATCGAGTATGTCGTCAACTTCTGGATGGGCAGAAACATTGGGTGGTCTCTAAAGGTGTACGGTGGCAAATTTGTCAGTTGAATCATGGTGATATGGATCATTTTGGAGTGGTTAAAACGTTAAGTAAAATTAAAGTTAATTATTGATTTGGAAAAATGAATAGGTTTGTGAGAAAGTATGTAGAAGCTTGCCTACACTGTTCTTATTATAAAAGTTCGAGTGCAGTTATATCCAATCGTAAACGTACTAGTACCTTTTCATACTTTGCATGTTGACCATCTTGGTCCCTTTGTTACAAGTACACGTGGTCACAAATACCTTTACTGATCGACGCTTTTACTAAATTTTTAATTGTTGAACCAGTAAAGAATACAAAAGCTCGTTATCTTATTAAGACTCTACAAAGTGTAATGTATTTGTTTGGCACGCCTTGGCGTTTAATTTCGGATAGAGGTACAGCATATACGTCCTAAACGTTTGAAAGTTTTTGCAAAAATTATAATATAAAGCATATTTTAAATGCAGTAGTGACTCCTCGCAAATTAGCAGTCACGGCTGCAGGAAAACTTGAGAAAGAATGGGACAAATATGTGAAACCAATTCAAAGTGCCATGAATTTTACATTAAATGTAGCAACAGGGGTTTCAGCTTTGGAAGCCTTGGCAGACTATAAAAGACAACATGTAGCCGATGCTCACATTATCAAAGAAGTTAATGAAAATTTAAGTCAATTGGATTTACAAAACCTTCGTAAGAAGATAAGAGCTCGACTAACAGCTGAACAAGCAGTTCAGAAAGCAAGGTTTGACAAAGCTCGAGCATAGATTAAAACCTATGTAGTGGATGATGTAATGGCTTTAAGTACAGATGCTACAGCTGCTGGCAATAGTCTCAAGATGCTGCCTAAGTTTAAGGGTCCTTTCAAAATAAACCAAGTTTTTTTCAACGATAGATATGAAGTGGAAGATGTAAGGGATCGACATAGAAAGTTTAGAACTGTAGTGGCAGTTGACAAATTAAAGACACGGGTATTGTTAAAAGAAAGTCCAACTCCTGAAAGCGAATAACATAAAGTTTCTGTTTTTGTGCCTCATGATCTATATTTAAGGTATGTTTACATTTTAATAAGTTTATTTTTAGGTAATACCATAATTTAGTTATTATCTTGATGCTGATGGAATTGAAGTTTTAGTGCTGAAAAATGTTCAGCCTATGAATTCATTTTTTGCTGCTGAAAAATGTTCAGTATATGAAATTGATGTTTAATGTGTTGAAAAATGTTCAACTTAGTTTAAGAACTATAAGATGTTCGGTGTGTTACTCGTCATATGTTGGTGGGTTGATATGGTTGATGATCGACCTGTGCGTGATATGTTTTAGGATGGTCCACTAGTGTCTGGTATGTCATTAGTGTGATGATTGTGAAGACAGACCTCTTTTGAAATGGTTAACTGGAATATGGTCAGTTAGGTGGCTAAGGACAGCCTTGTTTTTCAGGATGGTCGAATGTAATGGTATTTTCTATTAATGATGGATGAGTCAGTACATTTGTTTATGCTGGGCGCCGTTTGACCATAAGAATAATATAAACAGTGCTCAGCGACTCGATACGAGGGGCTGATTCATCAGGCTGGCATTCCATAGTTTGCTTCATAAGAATATTGTGTTTTTAAAATTAACACTTTTTGTTTTTATTGAGTGATTTATTTTACAAAAAAAAGGGCAATTTTAATCCCTTAATTAAGGGCAACATTTTATTCTTTGCAAAAATATTTACAAACCATTCGAAAGCATGTACTTTTATTTACAAGTTGCAAGTAGCTTTTATGGTTTCTTAGTTACAGCGCAAGCGTCGAAATTTAGGGTCACTAGCTTTTCACCAAAAATTGACTTTCTGGGTCCGGTTTTGGAAATGCACCCCCAAAAAAACCACCCTCATTTCGTCCCGGGCGGCGGAAAAAATACCCCATGAAAAATTACCCGGAAAACAAACCCCATGAAAATATTCCGCAGGAAAGAATACCTCACTGAAAAATACTCCCGGAAAAATACCCGCAAAATAACCAAACGGTAATTCGAAAATTTTGCATTACCAATGGTATCTAGTTAATCTTCGCATTCCGATAATCTGCTAATTGCTATCTATTTAGTTATTCCATTATTCTTGTAAACAATAATCATTTGAGAAAGGTAATTGTAATCTTATTTTAATGACAACCCTAACCCTAATGAGCCTTGTAAGAAAAGAGTGATTATTTTATGTATTATCTTTTGTAATTAACCTTTTGAAATAAATCCTTTGTTTGAAATACCTAGATCTTTATATAAACCAAAATTTTGAAATTTTCTTTACTTTGATTTTAACGATGGAAGTGATAACATACAACGAGGTCGGCGAAAAGTTATTGTTAAGTGGTTATATGTATGTGGTGGATAAAAACGGACAAACCATATTCGTTGGCGGTGTTGTAAATACGGCTCATTTAAGGTAATATATTACTTTTCTTATATGGGGTGATTTTATTATTTGAACGTGTAGCCTCATTCTGATTTTATCTTGTCCGCCTAGTATTCGACAGTATTCCTAAGCAATACAGTGTTGTTGCACGAAGGCGTTTGAGATTGTTTGTGGTTACGCTTTTGGCAAGTGTTCCTTTTGTTTTATATGTGACAACTACTTACTATGTTTACAGTGTAAGGCGATTTTAACTACAACGTTAGAAAAGCAAATCCTGTTTTGACAACGGCACATAATCATGCAACGAACGAGGAAGAAGTTAAAGTGGTAAAATGCGTAGAACAGATGAAGAAAAGAGCTGAAGACACTTTGGCGAAACCTCTGCAAATATACGCTGAACGTATGTTAGCCTTAGACAATTCTACACGCGCGTAATGCCTTCCGAGGAGTCGGCCAAGAGAATCTTAAGGAATCATAAGGCAAAGAACATTCCTGGAACTACAAACTTGTTGGAAGAGCTGATCATTGAAGGTATAGTACTAGAAATGGCTTTTATTCTAATTTTTGTTCACGTATTCATTTCAGTAAACTAAAACTGTTAATCAGATCAATTTAAACTTTGGATAATTATTCTTAAATCATATCAAAGATTACAGTGAAGATCTAGAAAATAGTTTTGATCCGATTGCTCTAGCTCGTCTCTAACGTTTTTCAAACAGTTTATAGTTTACTTTACTTCAAGAAGCTGGTGTACCACCGGAGAACCGGAGAATGAAAGGTTTTGCTATACGACAATGGACCTGAAGCAGACGAACGTATCATTATATTTGCTGCAGACGATTGCCTTACACATCGCTAATACAACAATTTGGTATTTAGATGGTAATTTTGCCATAGCGCCTTTACTATTTATGCAACTTTATGTGCTACGCGTAAAAGTGCAAGGCGTGTTCATAACGGCTGCGTATTCTTTATTACAAAGAAAACACAGTCTACGTACGAAACAATGTTACGCACAATAATACAGCAATGCGAAGAGAAATATATTCCCTGATCCAACGCACATAAAGATGGATTTTGAAAAAGTGCGATTCAGGATGCAAAGGCAGTCTTTGGTGACCAACTGAACATACGTGGTTGTTTTTATCACTTGTGCCAGAGTACGCATCTGAAAATCCAGAACCTGGGTCTTCAGCAAAGATATAGAGAGGACGAAGATTTGAGAGTATTCTGGGGGATGATGGACGGTTTGGCCTTCCTAACACCTGAAGATGTTCCTAGGGGTATGATATACTTAAAAGAAATTGTTCCCGCTGGAGCTGAAGAAGTCTGTAATTACTTTGACAATACATACGTTTCTGGCACTTATAGAAGAGTGGGAAATAACAACGATGTAATACGTTTACGCAACATTCCTCCAGTCTTTCCTCCTGAAACCTGGAATGTTCGTCAAACAATATTAGAAGACGGAGAGCGTACTAATAACCAGACTGAAGATTGGAACAATCGTTTTTCTAACTTGGTGGGTCAAAAGCATCCCACTGTCTGGGTATTAATCAATAAAATGAGGCAGGAACTTGCCGCTGACAGAACAAAGCTTCAACAACAACAAATTGGAAGGCGTCCTACAAAGAAAAAAAGGACAGTTTATGAAACACTGCAAATGCGTTTAAAAGGTCTCTGTGAGGATTATGTAGCAGGTACCAGAAACCTAGAAAATTTTTTAAGTGCCATTAGTCATAATATAAGATCTGTAGAAACTTTGTAACTAATATTGTAATACATATTACAATGTATAATACCAATACCTATAACATTAAATAATAAAAATTAACACATAAAGAAGCTGCGTCTTTGTTTGCCTTTTTATGTGGTGCTATGACAGTTACTTTTATTGTTTGTGTTATTTCTCACCACGTCAAATACCTTTTATCATTAAATCATTATATTTACTCGACATATGTATGGAAAAAGGAAATATTAACGAATTTGAATTTAAATGTTTGAGACACTCGTAAATGGGTCTGAGTTTGCGGGGTATTTTTTCCGAGGGTATTTTTTCAGTGGGGTATTTTTTCCTGGGGAATTTTTTCATGGGGTTTGTTTTCCGGGTAATTTTTCCGCGATTCTTTCGCCATTTTTATACATAACTTTCAGAGATACGGATCCGTGTCACATCTCATTAAAATCGATCAAATAGTCTCGGAGCCACACACAGACATACACGAAAATTTTTTTTTCGCGAAATCGATGTTTTTCGAGTCATGGAATACGAAAACGTTGAAATCCGCGAAAAAAACATTTCAATATTTTTTTTCGATTGCAATACTTTCTCTTCGTATAGGTACGTGTATACGAGAAAGTAAAAGGTTAATGATTTTTGAAAATATATTTTTAAGAAATACAGTGTGTCATAATTAAACCTTGCGGTTTTTCAACAGTCTTTTCCGGTTATTTGAGAGCGAACGCCTGAAGGAAATTTGTTTAGCTTATGTTGTCAGAAAAAAAGAAACGGAAAAATAATATTTGATATTTTTAGCTTTAGGTTATTGTATACGTGCACAATATACCGTTTACTCCTTATCCTTAGAAAACGATTTATTTATATATTTATATACAGAAACGTACAGAACCTGACTCATCGACTTTAAAACATGAATTAGGAAAAACTAGCTGAATAAAAATAAGTATTTAGGAAAAGAAGGAAGTTTTCAATATTACTACAATAATACTCGTGGTTTATCTGTGAATGTTTAGACGTATCGTTATCACGTTTTACACACACGTTTATAAATGCTGGGATTTCTATAAGCACATAAGAGTCGCCTTGTACAACAGTGGGAAGATAGTTTTAATTGAACATGATCAAGAGAAGCTACATCAAAAATAAGAATTTTTGAAAATAAGTGTTCGTGTTAATTTTGACAAAGCAATTGCAGATTTTACTTCAGGTACTTTTAACAATTTTTCTTTATTTTAATTAAGTTATTTGATTCAATAATTTTCACTTCAAATAATCTTATGAAATATTAATTAATTAAATAAAAATGTTTGGTATAATTAATTAAACTAAATTTTAACAAACCCGACCAATTTTTCATCTTCAAACGATGAGATTCTTTTCAATCTCATGCTATTAAAATTATTTATGAAGGAATATTAGTTTAATTGAGTTAAATTTATGTGATTAGTTATGTATAATTTATTTTTTTTTATTTACCCCCTAGATTTGGGAGTTATTTTTACAAACTTGGTATATTTTTCACTAACGTCAAATGTGATTAATTTATTTTCACATGATTGATGTATGTTGCCTTTTTTTAAGTATTAAAAATGGGGAGTTTTTTTAGTTGTATCAATTTATTTGCGGAAATTTAATGAAAATCTTTTATTTCAATTGAAAGACACCCCAGAATAAATTTAGGAGTAAGTTATAATACGGCGGAACCCTACTTCATCACTCAAAGATCAATATGCTCGTTCTATTAGTATACAGGGATCCGTGGTTACTATTCATTTCAATTAAATGTGGCAATTGTTAAATTAATATTGACATATAATCTGATTTGAGGTTAGGTCTAATACCAGCATACTTTTGGTGTAATAATAAAACACCCCTAATCTAGGGGGCAAATAAAAAAAATAGATTTACATATTACGAATTAATATTACAGTTTACATATCATAGCAACCGATGGTGTAACTCTCAGTCCAAAGTTTAGTTTTGGAAAATCCGTTTTTAGACTTACAAGTGATAACTCATTAATTTTAAGAAACTTACGACATTTATCTGAACTTTGTAATTTAATCATTAAAAAGAAACTGTTTGTGGTTTGAATCTCTTACGAACAAAATGTAAATTTGAATTTAAAAATAAACTATTAATTATATATTTTCATTCCAATAAGAAGAAACTCAATATTTCTTTGAATATCCCCCATTTTTGTTTTTAAATCTATTCTAGATTATTGAATGCGCCAGACATAAAAATCTGATGTAAATAGGGTTATCTTAATTGATAGTTTTTATCAGTGCTTAACACAGCACGTCCTAAGTTAATTTCAAATTCTTTTCCAATTGTATATTATAATCTTGCTTAATACCTTTGCACACGTGCTCATTAAGTGGTACAAGCCTTAATTATTCTGTAATTATGAAAAGTAAATGACTAACATGAAAGTTAATTACGGAATCACATGGTCTTAAAAGAGAAATAATTCTGATCAGGGCCGTGCGCTGCATTTTTTAGTGTGATGCAACTTTTCGAAATGACACCCCTTATAATAATAAAATAAATAATCTTAAATTGTTTGTATTAAAATAGTATATTAAAAAACAAGTGTCATAAGGCCAGTCTTGAAGCGCGAACTGAAGTTTTTTAAGGAATGAGTGCTTCAAGGCCTTATGTTATTATGTTGCTTCTTGTAATTTGCCCTTTTTTAAACAAAAATTTTTCCAAACCCTGTCATAAAACAAGAAAATGGAACGCCCCCTAAAAAAATTTGCTCACATCAAAGTTTTCCATAGGACGCTTCCTGTTTTTGACACGTTTTGTAAGAGTGAGATGAATGACATAATTCTGGATCAAGCTTTGCCAAGCTAAAAATTTTCATAAAATGTTCCGTGAATTAATGGCTATAATCACATCAGAGATGAGACCTCGCGTTTCTTATCTATTAAAGGGTCAAAATGGAAGCAAATTACAAAAAACACATTACAAAATTAAACAGAACTACTGTTTTATAAATAATAATTTAAAAAATCTGACATTATCAACAACTTTAAACATATACATGGTGTCCAGAAACACTCCTGACAAACGGAAACTACACATATGTCGATTAAACCTTAATCCAAAAATGCCTCCTAAGGGACCGGCACCGTCAAGTTACTTTTTCTTAATATGTCTATCTTAAAAACACCGCTACGTAACAATTTCAAAATTGGTACAATGAATAAGTCGATAATGACAAACCGGCCACTAAAAACACGATGTTTTTATTGCCATCAGAAGCGGTCCACTTGGGGGGGGGGGGCAGCTTTTCTTTAACGAAATTTTTTTATTTTCAATTTTTTAATGGATTTTACATCAAATTTAAAAACTTTACATTTTCCATACAAAATTGTGTTTCTGGCAGAAAATACTGTTTCGTTACTAAATTATGTTTTCAATGCCTGGTTGGCTGTGATAAATCAACAGAGTGTCTGATTTTAGATGTTTTAATTACTTATTTAATTTTCTGTAAAATTTTGTGGATATCATGATTCATAAAACAAATGTTTTATTTTCTAAAGATAGAATACAATTTATGTATCCAAGTTAAAAGTAACATTAAGGGCAACTAACAACCAGCAACAAATTTTTATCTTTTTAATTCAACAATAACTGTTTGACATCATTTTTTATTGCGTTAATGGTGACCCTGAGTCTCCCAGACTCCTAAATGAAAATTAGTATTTTTGCATATCGGCCAATATTATCGTGATCGTATACGTTTGTAAGGAATAAATACAATGTTTTTTTTTACTTTTATTAATGATTATTATTTTTACGAATAACAATGATGAATAAATACAAGTTATTAACAAAGGTACCTTTTTTGGTTGCGTCAAACTAAAAAGCAATTCTACTTTATTAAAAATACAAAGGCAATATTACACGTACAAAGAAAATAATTTACATAACATAAGATTTTTGTCAAATGAAATAGAAAAAAACGTGCAGATCCTGAAAGTAGATAATATTTACTTCTATTATTGACTACAATAGTCAATGCTTCTATTCTGGCTCATTCTGACAAGTAGCGGCAACATTTTTTCGAATACTGGTTTTTTATATTTAAAACACATATAGACGGTCTTCCTTCGTAGTTTTGATGGACACATATAACAGTATTTTTTCTAGTTTCCAGCTTTTCTTCTGGATCAGGTGTATCATCATTGGGAACATCAAGGATACCTTTAATTATATTTTTTAGATCCCGTTTTAGAAATGACAGTTGTCATCTTCTACGCCTATGTGGAGTCACTAACTCATCTGCAAGTTTTTCTATATATTGAAATCTGGTATCATCGTTTCCAGGAACTGATGAAAACATTAAAGCGAATTAGTACTGCAAATATCTATAATTTTGTAAAAATGACCATGAGCCATTGACGAGTTCTTCTACTACATAAATATTTTCTTAGTAGTACGAGAGAGAAGAGCCATATCTTTGGTAAACCCATATAAAGTATCACCTTCTTTACGACCGCGCGGAGGAAGAAATTCGTTGGGAATTTCGGCTTTATTTTTCTACATAAGTAAGCTTTCGTAGGTTGTCGACCAGTTCTATAGAACTAAACCAGTGATCTGTGGTTACGTTTCTATTCGAGTGCATATATGTTTAGCCAGTCTAGTGACACCTTTAGTGGGCTTACTCATTCGTTTTTCTTCAACGCTTAGTCCAGAACCATCTGATCCCTTCCCATCATAAAGATAGGCGTTGTGCAGATATCCAGTTCGAGCATCTGTCATATACATAATTTTAATACCATATTTGCAGGGTTTACTGGGTATATACATCTTGAAACGACATTTGTCCCGAACCCTGCTAGCATTTCTTCAACACATACATTCGCAGTATATGCATTTTTTGCATTTCGCAGAAATAACTCAAAAAAGTGCTGAATAGCGGCAGTTGGATTAAATTTGTTTCTTATCTCCGTCCAGGCGTTGTCAAATCTAAGTGAAGCCAGTATAGCTAAAAAGCGCTTCTGAGACATAACAGTTCTAAACATATTCCCTTACCCATTTGCAGCGAAGGGTCTACTGCTGTTTTTATATCGAGAGATCCAAAAACAAAACAATTAGGGTAGGCTGTCAAATTTAATTATTTTGAATTGGTACTTTAGCCACATGCACAGAGTGACATTTATAACGTTTGTGATTTGATGTTTTTATTGTAAACAAAGTTCATAACCTGAAATTGAAACTGAAACAAAAAAATGTGCATGTGGCAAAAGTACCAATTCAAAATAATTAAATTTCACAACCTACCCTAATTGTTTTGTTTTTTTGATCTTGTAGCGTCCTCCAGGTACCCTATCTTGAAAAGTGTAATTTGAACTTATTTGCAAGAATGCAAATTCAAGAACAAAACAATCGCTAAGTGATTTATCGTGACTTTACTCGCAATAATGTTACTATTACCCAAATTAATTGCTTGCCTTACATGGACTTTCCTGATAATAATTAAAATATTAAAATTTATTTACAAGTCTGATATTTAATTACTCGCAAACCTCAAATCTGATCAAACGAAGTGGCCGTCTAGTAGTAGGTACGTTGTGCTATTTGCTGGATGAGTTAAGTGTTGCATCATGTGGGGCAAGTAAAAAAATGAAACTACTCAAATTAAAAGTAACGAGATTTGCGCAATGGTGGTTCAGCTCGTTAATATACTATTGTGGGAAAGAACCACCAATAAAACTCACTTTATTCATAAATAAGTAATTGCCCAAGTACATTAATAAATCAAATAACACAAAAAAAAAACAATAAAAGGGTGAAATATATAACAAAACACCATTAAATCAGGTTAAAGTGCGTACAAAATTATAACATTAAGAGAAAAATAAATAAAAAGCAGCCTAGTTACACATAAACACAATAAAAGAGCTCATGTAGTCACACCCACAATTGTGTCATAAATAATTAGAATAAAAATCTTAATACCAAACATGTGGCCCTTTAAAACCAAATATGCCGATCTTTAAGTAAATAAGCACATAAAACAATAAGGCAAATTACGGTGCATATAAAATACAACAACGGTAAAATTGCACAGGTGATAATAAGGTAAAGGCAAGGAATTTACACATACACAGTTGTTTAGTGACTACTAAAGAACAAAATACATACAAAAATTACAATCAATTGCATATAAAGAGAAATTAGTTCGCTGGAAAACAACTCTACTTATCAAACTGACAAAAAAAACTCATTAAAACAAAGCCTTACAAGGGTAAGTTATGAATAGATCATAACATCGTGACCTATATATAAGTTTGAGTGCGTTAGAACAATACAGCGCCCCTTTCTCAGGTTACACATTCATCTATACAACAATAAAAACAATAAAAATAAACATCGAGGTGTTTAATGGTTATCTGGACCAAGGAGTGCGTATTCACTTGGCAATTGTCTTTTACAATTAATAACCAAGCGGTATCATGTACCCCTTCACCAGCCCACCTCTACACAAATATAAATATAAACAACAAACAACAATGCTAATTCATATAAATACAAGAGCAGATTTCAGCCGCGTGCGAATAAGATACATTTGCAAGGCACTGCTCGATTTTTAATAGATTGTATAGGCTTGTAGAATTAGTTGCGGCCAGCCTTAATTTATATAAAAATACCTACTTACGCATGAACATATTATTCCTTTACTTGATCACAGACACAAATCGTTAACATACGAAGTTTAACTTCAAAAAGGGTGACTGTTGTTTATAGATTAATATTTGAAAAACACATTACAACTAACACGCGAAAGAAAAGACAAATTAGTGTTGGCTAGTTCAACAGAAAATGTACACGCACGAAATATTTTAACGACAAACTGTTTACAATGGGAGTTTCTAGTTAAAACAAATCAAAGCATTCGGCTCAATAAAAATTTCAACAGCAACTGCCTTCCCCTCTGGTTTTCACTAACCATGTCTACTCCCGAAAATCAACCCCCGTCTTTTGAAAAGTGATAATCAGTTTCACATTAATTATTGTACGACATCTTAATTTTAAAAATATGCAATTGTCCGTAACAAACCATACATTTAGGTCTGGAGAGTCTAAGTATCAAATAAAGACGTCTTTGATTGCAGTGTGTACCGTTAGTAATTAATTACTAACTAGTGACATTTTTAAATTATATAAATTTTCAACAATTCGTCACGCCAGTTTCGTCAAAACACCTGTTTCTCTACCCTAATATTTGTTTCATTTTTGTGTTCAATCTTTACTCAAATATCAATTACAAACATTTCCACATTCCTTACATAAAAATACACTAAATAAAATATTCGGAAAATATTAGCAAATTACGACGTATCAAGATATTAAAAATCCACTAGTTATCTTTTCTATCTCGGTAACAATGGCGATTTCACAAACGTTTATTACAGTAATAAAATTTCTGTAGAAGAAGATGCTGCGTCATTCACAACAAGGTTCAACGAATTATAGGCGCAGAGCACATAAAACCTGGATATTTTTTGTTACTTTTTGTGATGCGCTCATTCTACTTCAAATTAGGCTCCTTGTCATATCTTGTTCTGTTTTGTGTGCCCTTCCTCTAATCCACTTCAACTCAAAACCCAACCTTTCCATATGTGTTAAAATGAGCTGTGCTAGTCCCTCTCCTGTTTAATCACCAGCTTTAAAAAATCCAATAAAAGATTCTTCAACTGTATAACTGTTATCGACAGAGTTGTAAGCAACTACTCTTATTGTTAAAGAGAGGTATTCAATATGACTTATGCCTGGGGTACAATCGGCGATTATGGAAAAGTATTTAACGATTTCACGATTTACTAAATTTCTTTTAGAATTTTATTTCCCATCAAGTTTATCAACTCATCCTGTATATTATTCCTTAAGTGAGTCACAGACCATTTATATTCGCGTTGAATCCTTCTTATGTGTTCTTCCATAACTGGATCGAAAGAAATTTCCATTATTTGACCGAAAAAAATTGTTCGGTTATTCCACGGAAAACCAAACATTGTGACGACAATAGTCTAACTATTGACATAATTCTTTTTAGAACTTTCATATCCAAAATTCGTTGGATATTCTGCGTCTACGTCTTTTTTTCTGCTTTAAACCTATGTCTAAGTCTTTCCACGCTGTAATAGAATTTCTGTGTTTCATGCATTGTCAGGACTCTTGAAAGATTTCCCCCGCCAGAATATCTTTTTTTAGGCCAGTCGATAACAGAGGAAGGCGTATTATCGAATAGCTTGCAACAGAAACAAAAACTGAATTATTTTTGCAGAGTACAGCAACCAGTTTTTCTCAACTTCGCCGTTGCTCAATGATTTTAAATAACTTGAAGGTTAAACTTACGCCTTTCTGTATTAAGAGGCAAATCGAATTTTTTAATTTGATATGACCCCTTCTCAACAAGTATCTGACAAATTTTAGGTGTCATGTAAGCAGCATTCCACAGCACAAGATCAACTGGAACTTTATTTATAACGTCGCCTTCAGTAGTCGTACCTGTACCCCTACCACTATAACTGTTTCCCAGTTTAGGTTCCGGTTCGGGATGAATCTGATGGTGTTTCTCCGTTTTCTTCAACAGTTTCATCTGTAAGTGGAAGCAATTGCGAGTCCATTGAATTTTCAGTTGTTAAATCGTCCACATTCGACAAATTCGTTAAGGCAGTGGAGGGATCACTTCCAAAAGATTTTTTTGTTAAGAATCCCTTTATAGCACAACTCAGCTTCCTTACTTCGGCCTCTTTCATTAACTGTTTATTATACTGACTTCCTGATAATTTTTCCCTTTTCTTATCCATAACGCTAATAACTGAATGTTAAAAAGCGTCAGTAAAATTCATTCCTACAGGTGTGCCAACGAAAATTGGACCCCTTCGTAATATTGTAAAATAAAAGTTTTGACTAAAATCCAAAAATAGGTATCTCTTACAATGAAAGGTGAATAATTTGTATGAAAATATAATTTATATAGCTCTACAATATATATATATATATATATATATATATATATATATCCAAAGAGAAGGTACTAATGACTGATAGTAATTAATTATTTTAATATATATAGTTTAATTAGCACATATCAAAAGTCTGCTTAACTGGCTATAAACCTAATAAATTGACTGCCTCAATCAAATTTAATATATGCCTAATTATATATATATATATATATATATATATATATATATATATATATATATATATATATATATATATATATATATAACAAAGTACACCTGCGTTCCACACAAAAATTAAAAATATGGTCCTATCTTCCCGTTTATATTTTGACTAATAAACTAATTTACATATTTTACGTAATTTGGCGTACATTACTTATATTTTTTGTTTTCATACGTTTTTTTGCTCACATTAACTCCTCTCCACATCGTTAATAACTGGCCTATTCATTTTATTTTCAACACTTTTATACCATTTTTCTAGTGTACCTGTTATAGTATATTACATTACTAGTATGGAAAGTGACCCTTTTCACACGAGTGGAAATGGTACTTTTCATACTGGTAATGTACACTATTTTTCTGACGACCACAAATAATGCACAATCTCCAAAAATAAAAGTAAATATATTTTTTGGATTAGTTTAATTTGAGAATTTTATTGTTGATTGAATACAAAGAAAAATAACGATTGAATAACAAAAACTTAAAATAAGAACTACTTAGAATGGTAGAAATTGAAAGTAATATTATTATTATTATTGCAATTCGTAAATGGTAATGGAGTTTGCGATAAAGATTTGGAGATGTTTGTTGTCTCCGTTATTTGAGCAGTGCAGAGTGAAGGCTTTTGAAGTACTGACACTTTAAATGTCAGTATTCAAAAAAAAGCGGACAACTATTATTAGAAATGTCAAAAATATATTGACATTTATAAACATTAAAATTAATGGAATTGGAATATTTCATTTTAATTTTGATTAAACACTTATAAATCATTTTTTAAGTGTTTTTATGTTTAAAGTGTGATTTATTTGTTTTATGACATTATGCAGCACAATGGTTAGATAGTGCCAGGTAAAAAGTGGAATACTCTGAGATCAAGGTCAACATATTTAGTTGACACTAGAGTGATATTTGTCACTTGCAGTAGGTAATCTGTGTGCTATATGTCATTTTCACATGTGGTCGTTGGAAAAATTTTTTACCTACCAACAGTCATATATATATATATATATATATATATATATATATATATATATATATATATATATATGTAGGTATAGAAGATTATGCAATCGACTTTTTTCGCTATCGCTTATTTTACAACTTTTGGCCAAGTTTCGCCAAGATCGGCCATGATGTCTGGATGTCTGTGTCTGTGGGTATGTGTGGATATACGTTAGTATCCACGAGAACTCTAGAACGAAAACATCTACGTATTTAAAATTTTTTATTTAAGCTTGTTTTGATTTCGCTTGGAACTGATTAGATTCTGGGAGAAATCCAGCGGCGGAGAGAGGGGTTGGGTTTATTAGGGTCAGTTTTTGCTTTTTATTAAATATTTCTAAAACAGCTGCATATTTAAAAGATATAAAAATACCTTAAACATATCGATTAATTATGTTCTATGCAATTTTTTGATATGACGCTTAATTTAGCGGCAAAAAATTGCTAAGAAAGGAGTTAAGTCTTAGTTCAACTTTTTTCATTATCTGAATAACGATTAATTTTATAAGAAAAAATGTAAGTCTATTTTTAAAGAAAATTTAATTTTGCATAACTTTTCTTTATAAGGTTTCTTAATATAACGCAAGGTAAGTCTAAAAATTAATTAAATATGAACGAAAATGGTTAAACTGTATTATTGATATCTTATAGAAGCAGGTGGTTTTGGAATTTTTTTTTAAGTTAACATGTATTTATCTCTATTAATCTCTATCTGACATGAAGTTTTAAATGTCATTCTGACATTTATTATTATTTTTGTTTCTACAATGTTGCCTGTTTTCGTTATGAACTATGAACGTATAATAAAGAGGTTGCATAATTTTCCTAAAAAAATTATAATTAATGGTCGAATATCTGTTTGCAATTAGAGATGAGACAAAAAAAGGCACTTTAGCTCTACATAAAATGTTTTTTTTTTTCAAAGCTAACCTAGGCCCAGTTATTTTTAAGACAAATTGTTCGCGAAACGAAGATCTACCATTAACCTGGATTTGTATAGGTTGCTTTGCAAAACGTTAGGCGTGCGTAGCTATGGATTCCGCACAATAAAAGACTAATAAAAGACAAAATGACAATTTAGTATCTTGTATTACGTCACTAAATGTCATGTTTACTGACATTTGAAGTTTCACATAAGATTATTGTTTTTGTTTTTACAATGATGCCTATCTTCGTAATGAACTTATTATAAAAGAGGTTGCATAATTACCCTAAAAAATTGTTATTAAAATTATTTCATCTCTTTTAATTTACATTTTCTAGGTTGGAAGGTCGTGTGGTGCTCCACACCACACATTTTAAAATTCGTGTTAGACATTGTTTTATAACTTTATTACAGTATGTATTTATATTTTAGTACTTTCACTTTTATTTGCAATTAATTTCCCTTGTAGTCGTAATTCAATTGTTACTTTATTGTAAAGCGTTTGTTTATTTCGGAAGCTGCACGTGTTAAAGTATAAACTCAGAAATTATTACGCATGTTATTTTTGAAATTTTGAACTAAGTAAACTAATTCATAACGATTTAGCTACGTTATTTAAACAAAATAGGTAACATTCAATAGTAGGCTATTTACTGAATGTTACTAAGTTCAAGAAAAAAATTTGTCGGTAAAACATTAAACATATGTACTAATTAATTATAAATGTTAAACTGAAAAATAGTATTTCTAGTTTATAGTAGATGCAAATTATTATTAATTTTATTAAACACATAAATAAAAAGTTTACCTCGTGTAGGATTTGAACCTACTACCTTACTTTGCTAGAGTACCGCGCTAACCAACTGCGCTGTCGAGATTCAGCCCCAGTCGATGTAATTTTTTGTCTTTATGTATGTAGAACTGATGTAAATTTTAAATATAATGAGAGTACAATCAAATTACTTATATTAATGGAATGTGAGCCTGCAATATCGCATGGATTCACACATAGCAAACCAACTTGACTAATATTAAATTGTTATAAGTTTTGTTATGAACGTATAAGTTGAAAAATATGTAATTAAGAATTATTAATTTTATTAAATACATAAATAAAAAGTTTACCTAGAGTAGGATTTGGTTAGCACGGTAGTTTAGCAAAGTACAGGTCGTAGGTTCAAGTTCTACTCGAGGTAAATATTTTATTTAGGTATGCATTTAATAAAATTAATAATAATTTTTAATTATATATTTTTGAACTTTTACGTTCATAACAAAAATAAGTTTATTAATTAATTCATATCTAGAAATATGTGCTTTACCAATACCATGTTTGAATCACATGTGTGAGTGATTATAACGTTAATAGATAAATTGGTGTAATAAAAAGAATGCGTATATTTATAGATACAAAAAGGCAGATGGTATCTTTAATTAAAAAAATTATCTAATTTTTATTGCGCTTTTTAAATTTGCTTCTATTACGCTTTTCCAATCTCATTATCTCAAAAAACAATTACTTAATTGCATAACGGATGATTGTTTAAAACATTTTGATCGCTTTTTTAGTTTTATAGTTGTGAAACTGAAGATATTATTCTAAAATACGTTTTGATGAATGGTGTGTACAAAATGATGAAATAGTTTAATAACTTTGATCAGCGTTCAGCTGATTACTTGCACAATTTGACTTCATACAACTGCCATTCTTAGGAAACAATTGCTATTACTTCATTTGTTTTTTACTTAATTATTCACTATTATCATTTGTTTTGGTACTCAATAGTATCATGTTTTGGAAATGTTACTAAAACAAACCTTAATCGCACCAAACGATAATTTGTCAACCTTAAAATACTTTTTTTTCATGTTCGCATTCAGTTTTGTTACTGTCTTGATTGTGACAGCCCAACTTGTGCTGTTTTAACAACAAAATCTGATAAGGTATACTTTTTTAAACCCTCAAACTGAAAAATGAAAAAACAAAATCTCGGATATTTGCCTTAATCAATTTTCTCTAAGTGTACTAATAATTTTTTTTTTTGTTACAGACTAATCAGCAAAAATGTCAAGTATAGTAAGTTCAAGTGGAAAAATGGGCGTTAGCGTAGAAGAAAAAAGGCAGAAGTTTATACGTACTGCATCAATCGATAGAATAATGCAGTTTAATTCCTACATTTGTACCCAAAATTATTTCCTATTGCCAGCTGTGATTGCATGGTTAAAATCATCACAAACAACATTTCAATCACAATCCGAAAAATACGTAATTTCGTTTAAATCAACTTTTATGACTCTTCTATTAGAAGTGATAGTTTACGTACATTTAAAAGTAAAAAATTATGCTACTAAAGTGTATAGAAGGCAACTTATAAACTTAAATAGGCTAAAGTTAATGGTGCTAGCTGTAATTGTATATTTAGGTTTATTTGTAATATTTGCACAATTTTTGATTTGTTTATATTTTATGTGTGATTTTTACTTACCGTTAGGTGTAATGTTCTTGTTTGGTTGTATATCATTTATTTCACTTGCAAATGCAGTTTTATCATTAGGATACTTAAAGACTGAATGTAAAAAAGTTAAAAAAAATGTATTTTCAAATCAAGACTGAATGCTTAAGCGTGTGTGTGTGATTCTTAATTTATTGGTATTATAAGTGATATTAAATTGACTACTTTTTATATTGAAATAATTTTATAATGATTATACTTTATAATAAAGTTTAATAAATAAGTAATTGAAGTATCAACATTATTTTTTTGAGCTGTGTTAAATTGATCACGTATATCATTGTAATTATCAACTATGGTTGGGATATTCCCAATTTATCTACATGATAAGTGACTTCTCTAGTCGAAAATCTCCCAGTTGAATGAAGCAAGATATGGAATCATCCGAACCCACAAAGTCAAAGAATACAAAGTGTTGATCCAGTCAAATCGAATAAAATTTACCCCAATATTTCTGTAGACATGACACCAATTGTGTTAGTCTTTCATCATTGGATTCTTCCAGCAATAAAGAGCTTCCAGACTGTCAATCTCTCAACTTCTACAATGCTGTACTAATGTCCAATTTGTACATTTAATCCTGTTAAAGATAACCTAGTATAATTTTCGGGGTCGGTACATACAGTTGAACACTTCAAACGACTAAAATTTAGCAGTAATCATGACAATCCCAGGACCGCTATTTGATAGTCTTTATTCGTCAAAACTTCGCGTCTCACGTTTTATAAATACTCTTGCGTTAGGTAGAATAGAATGCATAAAATATTACACTGATTGTCCTCCACGATAGGGATCTATATTACCAAGTCAAGCCAAGTATCTTCCTTCCATGTACCTCACTGTAAAATGTACCGTTAAGTATATGTACAGGGTGTGACGCGAAGAGTTTTGATTAAAAGTAATGGCGGATACAGTTATGTTAAAAATCTGAAATTACGAAGCTGTAGGTTTTGGATGACGCTGAGTTCAAATATAATATTGTCCTGAATGTGGCACTTCCGGTTATACCGGAAGTAGACGTCAACTTTGTTATTTTAAATGGAACCTAATATTTTTTATTTTATTTTCGAATTCTACATGAAATTCTAGATAAAATTTGTGCACAATGTCCTATACCAAAATTAAGTATTTTCGAGATATTTCGATTTTTTTAAAAAATTTGAAAAATTCTAGTCCACATTGAATAACGATATCTCCATTAATAATGAAGCTAGTGACGTGAAATTGTAACCAATAAACAACAAGCGCTTGCCCGTTAACTCCATATATCTCATTGATATTTCATACAGGGTGTTTTAAACTTAGCCGCCAACATGCACAACTTAAATCATTTATAAGTTGCTTACTTTAAATAGAACACCCTGTATTTTATTACATTTTCCGCTGTATTTTTTTAAGCCAATTCGTTTGGTATCAGTATTCCCTATACCTAAATCCAACCACTTTTGAGATATTTCATTATCTTGGTTAAAACATAACAACACTTAATTATTTCAACATTAGTAAAGGGTAGGCCATGATTTCCATTATTTAAGGTGATATTTTGTTATTTTTTCATAAGTTATTAATTCTGAAAAGTAACCAATAGCTGAAAGGATTATTAATTGTGGATATTATTAAAAACGTTGACTGGGTATTTTGTATTAATTTAATTAGATAACTTACAAACAAAAATAACTAAATGTAATATTAAACAAATAAAGTTTTATAATAAGTGTTCAAAATTAGCACCATCTACTTCTAAACATTTATGAATCCTTTTCATTAAGTTATGTCTTGTAATTCTGGAAATATGGTCGAGTGTTAGAGAATTAAAAGCAAGTAAGACTCTCTGCATCATATCTTCCTTTGTCGTAACAGGTTTGGAAAATACCTGATTTTTAATGTAACCCCAAATACCAAAATCTAGAGGAGCCAAATCAGGAGAGCGAGCTGGCCAACGAAACGGACCCTGTTTGGCAATCCATCTATCATCAAACATGTCGAAAAATGCTGAGAAACAGGCCCAAAGTTATGAGGAGGTGCTCCATCTTGCTGATACCAAGCTGAAGCCGCCTCCATTTCTTAAAGTATATAACGCCGGTGGTATGGCTTCTTCTAAAATGTTGCAATATCTTTACCATTTAAATTTTCATCATAAAATTTTAATATCGTCTTTTATTGCATAAAAACATTAAAACTCCAACTATCTTGGAAATAACGTTCTCTACTAACATGTGGATTTTCATTAGACCAAAAATGGGAATTATGTCGATTAAATAATCCATTTTGCTAAACTTTGCTTCATCACACCATATAACTTTTTTATGAAGTTTTCATCCTCTTGGGTCTTCATTAAAACCATTCACAGAATTCTACCCTTCGAGGAAGATCACCTAATTGTAAGTGTTGCACCAAATGATACGAAAACGGTTTCCTTTTTTTTTTTAAATGCGATGAATTGTTCTCGTCGACAAAGATCTCTCTACAATCTCTAATGGAGGCATTTGAGAGGCCGTAAAATAACCCAAAACATTAATTTCGTTTATGTCACTGTCCACTAGTAGTTTATTTTTATTAATTTTGCCTTAAATTGACCAGTTTTAAGAAATATTCTTACCAGTTGCATTTGGTCGATTTGGATATCTTTCTGCAAAAACACGGCAAGTCCGTTCAACAATTCTATTACACTCGCCGTAAATAATAATAAGATTTGAAAAATCATCATTAGTAAATTGCCATTATTTACTATGAAATACAAACTGGTAAAGAAAACTGTCAAAACAACATAAACAATTAACGTTCTATCAAATCTTTGACAGCCATGGCCTACCTTTACTAATGTTGAAATAATTAAGTGTTGTTCATGTTTTAACTAAGATAATGAAATATCTCAAAAGTGGTTGGTTTTAGGTACAGGAATACCGATACCAAACGAATTGGCTTAAAGAATACAGCGGCAAATGTTACGACAAAGAAAGATATGATGCAGAAAGTCTTACTTGCTTTTAATTCTCTAAAACCTACCATATTTCCAGAATTAGAAGACATAACTTAATGAAAAGGATGAAAATGTTTAGAAGTAGATGGTGCTAATTTTGAACACTTATTTAGTTATTTTTGTTTGTAAGTTATCTAATTAATTTAATACAAAAACCTAGTCAACGTTTTTAATGATATCCACAATTAATAATCCTTTCAGGCTATTGGTTACTTCTCAGAATTAATGACTTATGAAAAAATAACAAAATATCACCTTAAATAATGAAAATCATGACCTAGCCTTTACTAATGTTGAAATAATTAAGTGTTGTTATGTTTTAACTAAGATAATGACATATCTCAGAAGTGGTTGGATTTAGGTATAGGGAATACTGATAACAAACGACTTGGCTTAAAAAAATACAGCGGAAAATGTATTAAAATACAGGGTGTTCTATTTAAAGTAAGCAACTTATAAATGATTTAAATTGTGCATGTTGGCGGCTAAGTTTAAAACACCCTGTATGAAATATTAAATAGATTGATATATGGAGTTAACGGGCAAGCGCTTGTTATTTATTGGTCACAATTTCACGTCACTAGCTTTGTTATTAATAGAGATATCGTTATTCAATGTGGACTAGGATTTTTCAAACATTTTAAAAAATCGAAATATCTCGAAAATACTTCATTTTGGTATAGGACATTGTGCACAAATTTTATCTAGAATTTTATGTAGAATTCGAAAATAAAATAAAAATATTAGTTCATTTAAAATAACAAAGTTGACGTCTACTTCCGGTATAACCGGAAGTGCCACATTCAGGACAATATTATATTTGAACTCAGCGTCATCCAAAACCTACAGCTTCGTAATTTCAGATTTTTAACATAACTGTAAAACTCTTTTATTCTTCAGGCGTAGAGCGCTGTCTTAAAAATTTAGTGTTAGATAAATGACGATTATCTAAACCTTCTAGATAGACCAAATCGTATAATAATATTTTACCTTTAGAGTTGATTTTAGAACGCTTAGCTAATTTTATTCTAAGCCCGATTGTGTTTTGACATGTTACTGTTTGTTGTAACGGGTTCGTTTAAGATATGAGTAAATTCTGTACTACTTCTTAAAGTTTTGAAATTAGCCGAATATAACATTTCCAGTCACTTTGCAAATTAATGTTTACTTGACCCACAAAAATAGGTTGTTTGACTTAACAAACTTGCGGATATACTCACACTGCTTATGCACAGGCAACACATTATACACACGTATTACTTAAGAGTATTAGCATTTAAAATTGATAATCGAAATAACAGTATATTCCGAACAAAATTTCATAAGGTGCGCACGAATGGGCATCATATGAAACTAGTTTCTTATACTATTCTTTCTATTTTATGTATTTACCATTGAGAAAAAGTAAATTCCATTTGTGATGTTAGAAATCAACGTTCATACTGAATTGCATACACGATGGCATCATTGTCTAGTTCGAAGCAAATGTATAATTAATAATATGGTATGGAACTTATACAAGGAAAGTCCCTTGTCTAAGGTGTGGAACACCACATGACCTTCTAACCTACAAAATGGAAATTAAAATAAATTAAATAATTTTTATTTCATACCAATACATTATAAACAAATAAATACTTAGTTACCGCAACTGTAAACATGTTCATATCTCCCTAGAGTTATAGTAGGAATTATAGATCTATAACTCCTCTAATGTACTGACAAATATTTACACGCTTGTCAGTTGATATATCCATGGTAAGAATGCCTCATTCATTTTAAATCGTTCGTTTAATTTTAATAACCAACAAAATTTCACTTTCACATTTAATTTATAATGAAATATGAAATAAAATTATTTGTCTATCACGTGAGTTATGTTTATTAATAACCTCGGCAACTTACAATCCCACTGGTTTCCATCCGTTGCCCTCGGTAATTAACACCCTCATAACTCCCTTGATATAAAATAACTGTAACAATTTTTAGGGCAATTATGCAACGCCTTTATAATAAGTTCATTACTTTAGCATTCTATTTTTTTAACTTTAATTTTAATTTTATAGTTTGGAAACTTCACATAAGCTCTCATATTTTAAGTTAATCGTTACTGTATAGTAACCTCTTGTCAATGTTTTGAGTGCCAAACTTTATTGGTGTGTGTATGTTTAACCTTTAATTAGTGTCTCACGTTAGGTAGGTGTTTCTTTATATTTATAGTTATACCAGAATAACTGTTTAATTTTAATGCCTTGATAATGCAATAAATTAATTCCGAAAGCTCGGCTTAGTAACAAAGAGTTTTTTCTTTCCTGGCTATTTACTATTGACCGCATCCTCAATTACTATTTATTCATTTAAATTAATTCAGTCAAGATTACGTGTATATATATATACAGGGCGTCTCTGAAAGGTCTATACAAGATACTAGGACAAATTTCTGAGACTAGAATATGAGGATCTAGCCCAATTTATCTTAGGCCAAAAGTTAAAAGTTTGAAATACACTGGAACTGTAGATCTGTAACAAACAAATACACCCAGGTACCACACAAAAAAAAACAAAAATTAAAACACCGAACGCGTTTCGATAGCTAGCTATCATCATCAGCGGTCGATTAGCTTTTAATTTTGTGTGTACGTGTGTATTTTGTTGTTACAATCAAAGTTATTTTTTTAAATATCTATCTTAACAATAACAGGATTTACATGAAACTTGGTACCTAGAGGTTTTCTATGATGAGAAATTCAGATTTGATCATAGCTTTGATGTATCTTTCAGAGAGCGCCACCAGAAGTCCTTTGTCTACATTTAAAGCTCCATAACTTTTTTCTGCCTCGGTATATCACATTTCTAGTCAGAAATTATTATTCCCTGATATGTTCTCTTTAGAAAAGGTATACATTGTGCTTCGAGCAGCCGTTTCTGTGCTAATCGAATTTAAATGTTTCATTGCGTATTAAAATTCATTACAGCTCTCCTTCACACTTTATCCAGGCTTAGGACTGGTCCAATAAGTTTGGAGCGTGTTTAAGGACCTACCGGCCAATAACAACTGAACTTTACACAACAACATAACCACATAAGAATGTATGAATGAACTGGAAAGAACAAGAGGAAAAACATACAAAGTCAATAACAAACGACCAAAAACAGCAAACTTTCATTAAATTATAAATTGTTCAATTAAACTTTAAGTAAATGTTGAAAGTGGCCCCCGTTTATATGTACACAAAGATTAATTCTAGGGAGAATATTGAACTACACCCTATAAACGAAAAATCTGACCTTTAGGTTGTGGAACGAACACTTGAACTTTAGTTAGTTCAGTTTAAATTCCATCCTCGTAATTGCAGCACAGCTAACAGTAGTCATTTACGAGCAGTCCCAGTTAAGAGCACATTGTAGCAAAACTAAAAGCGAGACGAAAGTTACACTAACGCATATGCAACGACTATGTAAAGTAAACGAAGAGCATGACAGACCAGAAGGGAAAGCAGAAGCTCGAAATATGGTAAGATATATAATAGCAATTTATTTCTATAACGTAGTTTTACCTCTGTAGATCCAAGACGAGTTATATGTGATAATTTACAACGAACTGGTTAAATATACTTCTTTTAATTTAAATATCGTATTTTAAGCTTAAAAGAAATCCCAAAAGAAAGATTGTAGTTATAACAAAATTGGAAAACCAGCTAACTACACACACACACACAATATATATATATATATATATATATATATATATATATATATATATATATATATATATATATATATATATATATATATATATATATATATATATAACATAATAATTTGATTGTTATCTATTACATTTAGAATTTCTAAATACATAAAGACAAAATTTACATCGATTCGTTATACTTGATTGAGCAGTTGGTAGCGCGGTACGCTTGATAATAATTTTCAATTACATATTTACCTTTGAACTTGTTCGTTCATAACAAAACTTATAATAAATACCATATGTAGGTATGTAACGTTTTTTACATCCGTAATAATAGCGACTATATTACTTCACCAAATGAAGAAATATTCTTTGAAAAATTCTCATCTAAAAATGGTGATTTACACCGAGAAGACAGGATCCAGAGAAGTTTTCTAAAATATATTTTACACCACACAAAATGGCCGTTAAGAAACCACACCTTAGGAACAACAAAATTTTCTTATCAAATTTTTGGTTGTAATCAAAATGTATTTCAATAAAGAATGTTTAGTAATAGGAAATTATTCAATGGTATCACCATCTAGTGGCGATTTAGCAAAATAACAAAATGTATGAATTTAAAGCTAACCAGAACCCATGTATAGATGGCACTAGCAAGCAAACAATTCAATCCAAAAACGTACATGGTAACGGCAGTAAATACAGAAAATTCAGATCATTAAGGTAGAGAAATAATTAACGAGTAATCCTTAAATAACAATCCTAAATATCAAGTCACAGATACCTAATTAGTCTTGTTCCTTTCCAAACAGTAATAAGAAAAAATTATAAAGTCGATCCGAAAAGATACGCTATCGATTTTTGCACGTTACATGTTATTGTATTCAGGAGAATACAGAAACGAGTTCGTATCTAGCAAAGAGTAACTTCTTTTTAATTCAATATACAGGGTGATTTTTTTTGACTGTGTATTAGAAATTACGGAAAAAGTAGAAACATACGATTCTGAAAACTTGGAGATCGACATGGTGTTAAAAGACCTACTAAATACAAATATTTGCAAGAAAGTGGCACTTTTAGTTATACCGAAAGTAGAAGCCATCTTTCTTATTATAAATGGAATAATACATTTTTTAATTTTTAATATTGAAATTCAAATATCTTTGATACTTATTAAAATTATATTTTGAAATTTTGAATAGATAGTAAGTGAACTTTGCCATACAAGATAGTACGATTAAGTCTTAATCTTTATGCACATGGTTTTTGTGAACATGCCTCCATCTTATACAATTTTAAATGTAAATAAATCAATATTTTTAAATAGAACACCCTGTATGTTATTAATGCAGTAGATGTAGATTTGAATTTTCTTTCAATTGGTATTTCGGTTTCTTACACCTACAGTTAATCGTTTTATAAATAATTAGAAATTTTGTTGAATTTTTTATATTAAAATGTTAAAGCAAGTAAAGTAGATGGCTATGGTCACCAAACCAGATGTACTTGTTTGAACAGATTACTAAAACATTAAGCCACATCTGTGAATTCACAACTTGTTATCTATAATATGTTATTGTAATCCAGGATAGTAAATTGTTGTTTATTAAGTTAGTTTTGGGAATATGGCAAAAATTATTCAAATTCTGACATAATAAATTTATTTGCTGTTTATGGACAGTGATGAAAAATAATTAGCAGAAATTGTAGAACATTTAATAAAAGGTATTCCCAATTGCCGCAAATCAACAATAATAAATTTAGAAGAATTTTTATAAATTTGGAACCAGAAAAGCGGAGAAAAGAAAAAAAGGAGAAGGCCACGTATTTCATTCCCTTCCCAAGGAGGAGGGCGGGCTGCTCGAGCTTTCCGAGCTCCTTCAGCCACAATCATGGATTAGCATACATGCATACATTACGTATATATGCATGGTGGGATTAAGGATGCGTGTGGTCAGGATAGGATCGGAAGGAACGGAGTTAGGGTTCTGAAAATGCTACCAGCATTTGCCTAGTACAATGGTGTGCATATACGCAGTGACCATGCCGCTACATGTGATGAGGAAAACCCTGAAAACCTCATACAAGGTAGACGGTAACGGGAATCGAACCCATTACCTCCCGAATGCTAAGCAGATCGTGTCACCACTACGCTACCAGCTCGGTAAAAGCGGAGAGAATATTACCCAGTCCTATAACACCCAATTAAGATACCGAAGTAAATATTTTGGGATATTTTCATTTATACCCTAGACGTTCAATCCGATCTGCCGCAGCGGAATTAGGCGTTACGTATAGTTCGATTCAAAGAATATTAAAAAAAAAACATTCAATGCGAAACTTTAAATTTGTTGCCGTGCAAGTAATGTAATTTGTAGACTACACAATAAGAAATCTATTTTGCGAAAGGATCTTAATTCATTGTCAAGAGGACCGCAATTTAAAAAAAATTATTTGGAGTGATGAGGCAAAATTTTCGAAAGATGGAATTTTTAACCGACAAAATTTACACTTTTGGTCCAATAAAAATTCCCATGCACTGCGTACGAGGTCTTCCCAATATGAGTTCAACGTTAATGTGTTTTGTTTGTGAATGAACTTCATTTACAATGAAAACCTAAATGGACAAAATTATTTAAACATATTAAGAACTATAGTGTCGGAGTTTTTGGACAATTTGCCACTTAATCAGTACAGATTATGCTATGATCAACTTGATGGAGCGCCAAGCCACTGCACTGGAGAAGTTACTAATGAACTATACCGTATGTTTGAAGATAGATAGATAAGGCGATTGGGCTCTTCTGAGTATCCTTCCAGATCGCCAGACTTAAAGCGTTCAGACTTTTATCTTTGGGGGAGAATAAAAAATAAACTTTATGCACGTGAAGTTAATAACAAAGAAGGTCACGAAGCATTTTCAAGAAATTCAAAAAGCTTTAAAAGAATAAATATGTACCTTAGAGTTAATGGAGAACATTTTGAACAATTACTTTAGACGATAAATTTGTTTTAAATATTTTGATTACCTTGTTTATACTTGTTACATTGTTATTAATTATTGTTGTTCGCCATTCTGTGATGGTTTCCACGTTGGGTGCCATTTTGTGACGGTTCTAAACATATACCGGGTTGGGCGCCATTTGTAACGGGCGTAAACATGGACCTAATTCTTTGGTTTGCTTACACTCGTCACAAAAAATGAAATTTAGGGTTTATTTTAATAATTTAAAAATCATTTAATAAACATTTATATTGTTTTGGTGAGACTTAAACGATTACCTTTTTATTTAATTTCGATAGTTTCAATTTGTAAAATAATCATTCATTAACTAAAATTTATTTTAGTTACTATCAGGTTTCCCGTTTGAGTAAATAAACTTTAACATTTGCTCAGCAAATTCCTTTTTCATCGGGATGCTCCGGATAACATGTTTATTAAAAGAAATGATTATTGTTATCATTTAACAAAATTATGTTCAATTTGATTTACTTAATATATGTGTAATTGGTAACTGTATTGAATTTGCTTCCTTCAGTATTCATGTTTTCAGGATTTGTACAAGCCTTTGATATTCGCAATAGTCAATAATAAAAATAGCTCAAATGTTACATTCACTTAATTATACTAAAATTCAAAAAATGAATAAATGCTTTGTCTGCAATAATACATAAAAACCAATTCTATCATTATATTTCGTATTCTTAATAACTAACATACAGAAATAATTTGTTGTAAATGGAGTATTTTCCGTTCAGTGTTGATATTCAAACATACATTTAAATAAAAATAAAACACAAAGGCTAGCAAACTACAAACAGCAATGCTTCTACCTGAACCAGCAATACTTTCTAGCTATTGTTCCTTTATATATTGATTTATTACACTGGAGCGATTGTCGTCTTTATATTTATCGTTCAATATTTAAACATAATAAAAGATGACGACTTCTGATACGTACAAACACGTTTATTTAAATTATCACGTCACCTTTCTTCATATCGCCAATTTGACAATATTCGTACTCTTATCACTTTAACCTTTTGTTAATCTAGTAAGGAAAGTATTATTTATATTTCCTTAGCACAATACTAACTAATTTAGGCTTTATTTTCTTAATTTGGAGGGCAGCGTGACTATTAATTTGACACCTATGTCGCAGCGACTATAACACCTAACTACTCTACTATCTGTTAACAAACCTAAGTTATTTTTGGACTGCGTCTTCCCCTCCTCTATAACGCATTTATGCATTTGAAAATCGCCGCGTTTACTTTAAATATTTTCTAATTAATTATATACATAACTTAGTTAAGTTTTTCTTCTAAATATTAAATACGTTTATATATAAATAACAAACAATCATTTCTCAATCTATAAAATAACATACAACTATAAAATGTCATAAAGCGCGAAATTTGAATTTCTCATGCATTCGTTACATTGTTGTATATCTTTATAAATTTAGTATTTAGAAAACGCTTAACTGTAGGTATAGGAAACCTAAATACCAATTGAAAGAACATTCAAATTTACATCGACTGCATTAATAACGTACAGGTGTTCTATTTAAAAATATTGACTTATTTACGTTTAAAGTTTTATAAGATGGAGGCATGTTTTTAAAAACCCTGTGCATACAAAATAATGATTAATGGTACTATATTATATAGCAAAGTTTACTTATTATCAATGCAAAATGTCAAAATATAATTTTCATAAATACGTTTCGATAACACTTTCAGTTATCTTCGCCAGTAGTAATATCTGTTAAAAATTGTTAAAGATGCAAACAATTTTGTTAAAGTTGAAAAATTAAAACCTGAACGTCTTTAACAATTTTTAACAGATATTACTACTGACGAAGCTAACTGTAAGTGTTATCGAAACGTTTAGATTGTGTAATTTAAAATACACCATTAAAAAACCAAAAAAAGATAAGTATTTTATTATGTGTGAAAATGGTGAAAGTTTACATTTTCATTTTTCATTCAATAATTTACATTTTTAAAAATATAAATTTTAGGTATACGGTACTTTGAACGAATTAAACCTGAAATTTTATATGCAATCTAAAAAACAATTAAAAAATGTATTATTCTATTTAAAATAAGGAAAATGGCGTCTACTTCCGGTATAACCAAAAGCGCCACTTTCTTGCAATTATTTTTATTTAGTAGGTCTTTTGACACCATGTCGATCCCCACGTTTTCAGAATCGTATATTTTTTCTTTCTTTGTAAACTTCTAATACACGGTAAAAAAGCACCCTGTATATTGGCCGCCATAAACAAATGAACAACCAGTAAAGGCTGATGTATTTTAATGAAATTTTTATTTTTTATTCCTATTAAGAAACGGTGAAAATTTCAGCAAGATGCAATAAAGAATAATCAAGTAACCATCGACAATGGAACAATAACTCTTCTTTTCATTTGAAACTAGTTACTTAAGTGTCAATGTTAAGCATATTTGTAAGCTTAATAAAGTCGAACATTAAAGTTGAAATAATGCCTCCTGTACAACATCGGGCAAATTTCCATCAGTTAACTGCGTTTGAACGTGGCAGATAATTGGTCTACGAGAAGCCAGATTATAAATTCGTGATGTTGCCGCTAGCATAGGATGCAGTGCCGCCACAATTTCCTCATGTTGGTAAAGATGGTCAGAAAGAATGAGGAACGACGACGTTTGCGTCTCGGGCGTCCTAGACGCACCACTGATCGTGCTCTTCGGCTTGTACCTCTTCGGGATCGTTTTTCATCAACATGGGAAATTGGTAATATATAGAGAGGATTGACTGATCATCAAATTTCCTTACGATCTACGTATCGAAGAATTCGACCTTTTGGGCTCAAATCATACCGACCACTGCTTTGTTTACCTCTAACTCCACGCCACTGTACTGCACGGCGGCAATGGTGTAACGGGAGGTTGCATTTCAATGTTTAGTGGAATCAAGTCATCTTTAGTGACGAATCTCGATTTTGTTTATGGGCTCATGATGATCGCAGGTTGGTTAAAAGACGTCCTAGAGAAAGACGCAATTTGCTGTTTTCTGTACAAGGACATACTGGTCCCACTAAAGGTGTGATCGTGTGGGGGGGGGGGGATATCTTCCATGGAATCAGATCCCCTCTAATACTTATTGAGGGAACATTAAAGGCAAATCGGTACATTAACAACGTTATTGAACCACTATTACTGTCATATCCACAAGAAACAGAAAATAAAACTTTTCAGTAAGATAACGCGCGGCCGCATACCGCAAGTGTTGCTATCGAGTTTCTAAATACTGCTAATGTTGACCTGCTTCAATGATCTTCTCGTTCGCCAAACTCATACTTAACATTTGTAGGATATGGTAGTACGGAGAATAAATGATCTACAGCTACTGCCAAACAATGTAGATACCCTTCAACAACGGATTTTAGAGGTCTGGGATAGTATACCTTAGCTTAGAAAAGATTCACTTATTTCAACATCCCTAATCGGCTAACTGATTGCGTGAGAAACAGAGGAGGGTAGGCACATTATTAGTGTTAACAATATTTGTATCTTGTTAAAATTTTCATCGTTTCTTAACCGGAATATAATACATGTTCTCTGAAAATTGCATTAAATATATCAGCGTTTACTGTGCGTTTATTTAAGGTGGCCAGTATAGATTTGTATTTAAATTTGTAATAAAATTAATAAATGTTTGAAAGTATGTTATTTTTAAATTTTATTTACTGGCTTTTTATTTCGACTCAATAATCGACAGTGAGAATGCTTTTTAGTCGGATGACCTAAATTTTTCCTTCCAACCTACAAACACATACAGGGTGGCGTATTAGTGTGACAAAGTCCCATATCTCCTTTATTTAAATAGATAAAAAAAATTAAATACAAAAGTTGTAAGATATGTTCTGGTGCATATTCCAAAAATATTTTTAATTATACAGGGTAGATCATAAAAGCTTAGAAGTAATTTTAATTTTTCTTTTAAATAGGAAACCCTATATATTATTACATATTTAGATTCTACATAAAATTTTAGACACATTTTATGTATAATGTCCTATACCTAAGTCTAACCGTTTTTGACAAATTTCAAATTTTTTGTGAAAAATGACGTTTGCAGGCCAAAACATAGGTGGAAATCTTTTCTAAATGAAGCCTTTATCAATTAGTTATGGTTGGTTTCCTTGGAAATGGGGACCTACTCTAATGGGCTGTATTGATATTTTTGTAATACATTAATACAGGGTAATCAAAAATGGACAATAACAAGTAGATTCAAAAAAATCTATAAAGCCATTTTTTTTTAATGGAAACCCCTATTTTTTAATTCTATCTTATTTAGCATTAAAATAAGGGTGACTTTGTATAAGAGTGTATATTCCAAAAAATTGTAGTTTTTGAAATAATGACAATTTAACATTTTTTTATTGTAAAAAGGCCATACGGCTTTCAAGTTTTGTTGTTAGTTGGCCGGGACGGCGAGGCGTGGCATATAAAAATAATAGATATCAGAAACGTCATTATTTATTGTCAGTTGATAATTTGTGTGATGCATTAGTGTATTTTATAGCAAATTGATTTAAAACTTGAATTAAAATTGTAAATAATGAATTTTTCGTAAGCCGAGATGGTTGATATGATTTTGTTTTGGGAGCTAGTGATAAGAATACGCTCTTAGCAAAAGACTGTATCAACAACTGTTTCCAGAGAGACGGCAACCTGAAAGAAGGGCATTTGAAAAGCTTTTGGAGCGTTTTGAAAGAACTGGCTAATGTGTTATATGAAAAAATACTAGGGAAAAACGTGCACAGACTGAGGAAAATCAATTAAATGTATTATTAACAGTTACCGAAAATCCATATATTGAACAACGACCCATTTCTCAGCAGGTTCGTGTTGAACGACGTACGGTACAGCGGATATTGAAGTCTCAAAAATGCACCCTATCACATTCAACTACTTCAAGAATTGGTTCCTGAAAATTATCAAAGACGACTGGAATTTTGTCAATGGGCTCAAAACAAAATAAACCAACAAAGAAATTTTGTTCATTTGATTTTATTTACAGATGAGCCACATTTCACAGAAACGGAAGTGTAAACAGACAATTTTCATTACTATTCTACCGAAAATCCACTTCTCAAACTAGATGGTCTTTAAATGTTTGGGGAGGTGTTGACGGTAATCATGTAATTTGACCATATTTTTTGATCAACGAGTAATAGGGAAGTATACTTAGACTTTCTGCAAAACCATCTACCTAATTTGTTGCGTCAAGTGCCCAGGATACGCAACAAGAAATATGGTTTCTTCATGATGGGGCCCCAGTACATCATACAGGTCCGATAATAACTTTTTAAATGCTAGATATCCAGAATGTTGGATTGGGAGGAGGGCCTGTTGCTTGGCCTGCTAGATCCCCAGATCTTACTAAAATGGACTTTAGCCTGTGGGGTACGTCAAAGAGCAGGTTTATAAAATACCGCCTACAACAAAGGAAGACATGAAGATTAGGATGAGAACTGTTTTCAAAACATTAGTGTTGAAATGTGTAGAAATTTAAGCAGCGAATTTGAGAGACGTATTGCATTGTGTATTCAAGAAAGAGGCAGACATTTCGAACAATTTATTAGGTAGTACGTATTTGACGTGTTTCTAGTACTTTTATCTGTATAATTAGTTACAGGTTTAGTTACATTAGAGGTGTTAAGTTTATGATTAGGATTAGGACATAATTTGTTGAATCAAAAATATTGTCTTTACTTTAAGTTCGTTTAATAAAATAATTATTTATATGGGGTTCAACAAATTGTAATATTTCGATCTGAAGTGCTCGATTTTTTGTTCGCGCCCGCCGTCGCGGCCAACTAACAACAAAACTTGAAAGCCGTATAGCCTTTTATAATAAAAACTGTTAAATTGTCATTATTTCAAAACTACAATTTTTGGAATATACACCTTAACAAAGTCACCCTTATTTTTAATGCTAAATAAGATAGAATTAAAAAATAGGGGTTTCCATTAAAAAAATGACTTTATAGGTTTTTGAATCTACTTTTATTGTCCATTTTGATCACCCTGTATGAATGTATTACAAAATATCAATACAGCCCATTAGAGTAGGTCCCCATTTCCAAGGAAACCAACCATAACTAATTGATAAAGGCTTCGTTTAAAAAGATTTCCACCTATGTTTTGGCCTGCAAACGTCATTTTGACAAAAATTTGAAATTTGTCAAAACGGTTAGACTTAGGTATAGGACATTATACATAAAATGTGTCTAAAATTGTATGTAGAATCTAAATATGTAATAATATATAGGGTTTTCTATAAAAAAAAATTAAAATACTTCTAGCTTTTATGATCTACCCTGTATAATTAAAATATTTTTGGAATATGCACCAGAACATATCTTATAACTTTTGTATTTAATTTTTTGTATCTCTTTAAATAAAGGAGATATGGGACTTTGTCACCTAATGCGCCACCCTGTATGTAAGTATAGAAGGTTATGCAATCGACTTTTTTCAAGACCGCTAAATCGACTTATTAGCTCATTTTACAACTTTTGGCCAAGATTTGCCAAAATACGCCCTAGTCTGGATATTGTGTGTATGTGTGTGCGTGTGTGTGTGTGCGTGCGTACGTGGTGTGTATGATGTGTTGCAATAGAATCCATAAAATGAATGATTGCGAATTTCGGCTTAGCGCTTTACTTGGCATGCACACTGGTAGTTTGTATCTACTTCGTTCTAACATACAATATTTGGAAATAGAGAATGGAATGCTACATTATCGTCGCTGCGGGTAGTGAACTAAGACGGACACTACGTTTAAAACATCTGTATTTGTGTCAGGTGGGTTAGAAGGAGATAGTAATATTTGTTTTAGATGTCTCTTAAAGACTAAATTGTTTGTTGTAATCCTTCGACAGTCGCATTCAAAAGTTTATTTCGTGTTTATAGCTAACAACTAAATGTGTTATATTCCATCAATTTATAAAAAGATTAAAACGTAATTGAAAATATAATATAATAATATAAATTACCTTATAATGAACTACTTTCTAAATAAGTTCATTAAAGAATGCGGGTCATTAATATATCATTATTTTACACAATGTAGCAAAGTCTACAGATATGTATACAAATAATTTAATTTTGTTCAAACCATTTATAATTTTAAATTTCACTATTTTAGCAATCAATAAAAACCACAAGTAATAACTGTAAATAATCATGTAGTTTAATATTCAGTTTTAATTAGAAGAATGTAATATTTACATAAAAAAGTAGGAGTAGGAGAAATTGACAAAAAGGATCTAATTTACAACTAATTTGTAACACTGTGTTCTTAATAATAACAAGATTTTATTGAGAATTAAAAAAAAGTGTACGTAAACTTAAAATTAAAACATTAACTATCACTGTCATATGAAGTATCGCCATTAATACAAATTACCAATGGTTCTACTGTTATATCTAACACCTTTTCACGTGACCACCATCGAGATATAATTTTGTATGTGTAATAGTTCTCCATCACAGTGTTTCAAAGCCTCCTTCCACATTTGTAATACAGCGGCATCCGAGTAACCTTGTCTACCCATGTGCTTATCATAATATGATTTGCAGATACCCCAAATGGGGTATTTGGTATTTTTTTAGGAACTCCACCCGTGCTGATGCCTCATTTGATTTTTCACAAAGTACTCTGCGATTGCAGTCTTGTTTATATTTAAATCCTATACTATGTAAAATCTTACTTATAGTTGGTCTGGATGCTGCCAGTAACCTTTTTTCTTGTAATATATTACTAATTGTCTCCAATGTAACCACTTTCTTTTAGGAATACATGTCATAAATTATGTCTCTTATGGTATGTTTTAGCCCTTCTTGTATATCATCACTTTTACACTTAGTTCGTGGTTTTCTGATAGTTTTTGGCAATGAAATGTTCCGCTTTTTACTCTCGACGATTTTGTGTAACGTAGTGAGGCTAATTTTTGAAGCTTCTGTTCTATTGTTCACGGCGTCAACATTACGCAGAGGACTAACATTATCCTTTTCGCGACAAAAATATTCATACACGTTAAACACGAGTTCATGGCAACGTTCGTTTAAAAACTTTCCGGCCATTTTACGGTTGTTACAACAATAGTATACAAACAGAACTAACGCAATTTAGAAATCTGTAGACATTACTTCATTGCGTAAAATAATGATATATTAATGGCCC
Source organism: Vesta saturnalis (assembly GCA_036346205.1). Classification (NCBI taxonomy): domain Eukaryota; kingdom Metazoa; phylum Arthropoda; class Insecta; order Coleoptera; family Lampyridae; genus Vesta; species Vesta saturnalis. Next base: position 2,062,153 of record JARFJB010002072.1, read on the forward strand.
TACATTCTTTAATGTAGTTATTTAGAACGTAGTTAATTATAAAGTAATTTTGTAGTTGAAAAATATCAAGAAAATTATTTACCATGTTGTATTCAATTTAATAACATGATTGAATTCAATTGTGTTTATAATAGTATATTACGTAATAAGTGTTGTAAAGGCATATTACGCACGAATGGAAAAATTATGCGCGAGCCGCGTAGCGACGAGTGCATAATTCCATGAGTGCGTAATTGCTCTACAACACGTATTACGTACTATACTTTACCTACGACCATAGACACTGTGCCAAAAAAGTCTGGACTACTTTTAATATTTTCATTTTTATCAGGCATTCATTTTTATCAGGTATTGTAGATGATGCTTAAACACGTCGATTTTTTATTTTAGTCGTTATTTTTTGTTGTTCGTTTCATGTATACATAGAGATCTAAAAACTAGTAATCTTCATTTCTTTAATGGGATACTCTGTATATTATTGCATCTTTAGATTTTGATCAATTTTATTTCAAACAATTGTACAAAATTATGTCTCACAACTTTGATGATCATACACGATATAAATCGTTCTATTTACTACTACGTTTGTTTAATTAACATTAGAAACATTATAATAATTATTTATGGTTACTGTACAATTATCACGTATATTAGAAGTATCTCGATTTGTTGATTCATATGGCATTGTAATATTTTCATTTGTTAATATAGTCAAACTGTGCGTTTTGTTTACGAAAACTGTGCGATTTGTTTACCGTGCGTAATGACGAATTTACTGAGGCTGTGTGTCGTGTGTTTTCGTCTATTTTCTACAGTGGTCGTAGGTAAAATAAATTATATTATTATATTTTCAATTGCGTTTTAATTTTTTTATAAATTGAAGGAGTATAACATATTTAGTTGTTAGTTACAAACACGCGAAATAAACTTTTCAATGCCACTGTCAAAGGATTCCAACAGACAATTTAGTCTTTAACGAGACGCCTAAAACAAATATTACTATCTTCTTCTAACACACATGACACAAATACAGATGTCTTAAACGTATAGTGTCAGTCTTAGTTCACCACCAGCAGCGACGATAATGTAGCATTCCATTCTTTCTATTTCCAAATATTGTGTGTTAGAACGAAATATAACTACGAGTGTGCACGCTAAATAAAGCGCTAAGCCGAAATTCGCAATCATTTATTTTACGGACTATATTTGGATTACTAAACGTAGTGGATAATGTGTCAAATGATTTACTATAGAAAGCCTTGTTAACAAGTGAAGTTGATTTTGTTTAATTGCAGAGCAGATTAATATCGTACCGCTGTAACCAGAATTATTGGGTGTCGAGTAATATTTTCAGATTTGAGATTCCTTTATTTATTCTAAATTTTTTTAAAGAGCTGGTGACAACTTATCGGTCTCAAATCACTAAGATAATCGGGGTTCCCCATTTTGGGCTAAAGCAACACTAAAGCAGTATGGGTACCTAATTCTAATTTATTAAGTTAACTTAGAAATACAGTAACGATTTAAGGAATATCTGGCGTGGAACATTACACGACCTTCCAACCTACAAAATGGAAATTAAAAGAAATGAAATAATTTTAATAATATTTTTTTAGGATAATTATGCAACCTCTTTTATAAGTTAATTACGAAAATGTGCAACATTGTAAAAACAGAAATAATAATCTATGTCAAACAGACGTTTAAAACTTCATGTCTGACAGAGGTTAATATACTATCGCGCTCAACAAATTCTGGTACAGCTTGTTACTGTAGACATTTCCAAAATTCAAATTTTGATGTAAACACATTTGTTGTATGTAAATCGGACACCTCAAGATTTTCAAGTAGGGGTTAAGCATTTGTCAAACGGGCAAATTTGATAGATTATAGACTTATAAACTGTCACTTTGATATTTCATGGCCATAGCCTGCTAACACAATTGATTATGTGCCGTCAAACAAAATGCACACAGCCAAAATTTTGTTGTACCAGTATTTTTTGAGCGCGATAGTACATCTAGGCGCTAACTAAAAAAATTAAACAAAATGAAGTAATTTCAATTATAATTTTTTTAGGGCAACTATACAACCTGTTTTTTTATACGTTCATAACGAAACAGGCAACGTTGTAAAAACAAAAAAATAATCTGTCAGAATGGCGTTTAAAACTTCATGCAGATAGATATTGATGTATACATGCTAACTTAAAAAATTCCAAAGCCGCGGCGTTCCTATAAAATTCATATTTTATAATTATAATTAATTTCTTAACTTACCTTCCGTTATATTAAAAAACTTTATAAAGGAAAGTTATGTAAAATTAAATTTTCCTTAAAAACTACGTCTACACTTTTTCTTATAAAATTAATCGTTATTCAGATAATGACAAAATTTGAACTTACACTTAAATTCTACCTTAGGAATTTTTTGCGCTAAATTACGTGTTATATCAAAAAAATGCGTAGAACATAATTAATCGATATGATTAATGTCTATATTTAGGCATTTTTGTATCTTTGAACTGTTTTAGAAATATTGAATAAAAACCAAAAACTGCCCCATGTGCAGATGGATTTCTCCCAAAATATAATCAGCTCTAAGCCAAATGAAAAAAAGCTTATATACGAAATTTTAAGTGCGTAAGTGTTTTTGTTCTGGAGTTATCGTGGAAACCACATTCACACACACACGCGCACACGCAAATGCATGTACGTGCCCGTCTCTCCGCCCGCCCGCGCACTCACACGCACATGCACACGCACACGTACACACTCACGAACGTACGCACGCACGCACGCGCGAACGCACACACACACACACACACACACACACACACACACACACACACACACATCACCACGCAGCGTCCGTTCGACCAATACACACGCATGTGCACGCACACGCATACGCATACGCACACGCACACGCACACGCACAAGCACACGCACACGCTCACACACACAGGCACACACACACATAGGGGGTCTCACGAGGTCTTTGCTCCTCTGCTATGCTTACGAGGTCCACCCTTAGAACAAAATATATTCATAATTCATGTATGAAACACCCCATTTTGCGTTTTTTCTTGTTATTTTTGTCTTACACTCGGCCAACTATAAAAGAAAATTTTGGAATATGTTCCTAATTGGTGCTAAGAGTTCCTAATTGAACCAACAATTTTTTACATTGATGCGAGGTGTGGACATAACATTTCGCAGCCTTGTGAGGTACGCATTGAGTTTATTGCGTTTCATTGATTTGAAGCAATCTTCCGTAGCGGTCTGAGGTACTTCTGTGGGGTATTTGGTTTCACTGATATGAATGCCTATGTTTGTTTGTATAAACACTAGGTTAATTTACATTACTCTGCAGCAGTGCAGTTTCTTGAAGTGTCCGTTATCTGGTATGTTAGCAGTTGTTGAGCTATGTACAAACTATTACAAATTATAAATGATTTGAAATGACAAATTACTTTTAAGTATTAGGAAATGAAATAATTGTTATAGGCGATATAAACATACATTTATCAGAAGACAACAGACGTTTAGTCAATTTACTTCTAAAATTCGGTTTCATTTTATTCACCAATGGTAAGAGATAGTCACAGTTGCATTTTTGTAAAAACTTTTACCAACAGAATTAGTTTTTAACCGTATATTATGATCACTGGACATTTTGAAAATAAGCTTGAAGGCTCTTAATTACGTAATTAAAATGTTTTTTAAATACATAAAGAAAAATATTACCTAGAGTAGGATCTGATCCCAAGACATGACCTTGCTAGAGGAGAGAGTACTACTCTACCAACTGAGCTATCGAGATACAAGCCCCAATCGATGCAAACTTAGTCTTTATGTATGTAGAGAAGGTGTGATATCTATATATAATGAGAGACAACAGTCACTATGTACATACAAACATATTTTAATTACATAATTTACATGTGAACGTTTATACGTTCGTTAAAAATAAATTACTCGTATAGGTTCTTAATTACACTGAGCATTTTTACTATAAACCTTTCGAGATTAGTTTAGGGAAACAGTGCGCATACTGAATTAATTGTTTTGTATTAATGTTTATTTATAAGGTACTGGAATCGTTGTATTCGTATTACAAGATCAAGCCTAAACCGAGAACTGTGAAAACGGTAGACTACCCCAAAAAAAAGTATTGCACGCCACTTTGTGCGTGCGTTGCGATATAATTTATTGTAAACTTTAAGGTTAAGTCTGACGACTGTCAAATCTTGAACAGAGTGGTTTTGTTCATTAGATAGCAGCGCTTTAGAGGAATATTTTTTCTTCATAATAAATTAATAGCTAGTTATGTAACAGTTAGAAGTATAATTTTTTGTAACGATCGCGATTTATGCGGGACGAGGGCAGGGAAGTCGTACAAAACAGCTTGATAGTCGACTTTTCATCTTCTTACTTATTAAAATTCTTTTATGAAAAGAATGCTACACAAGTATTTCTTGAATGCAATTAATGAGATCTACATTGTTTATTCTATTGGACAAAACCCACGCGTTCACTACTGAAATGTCAGGTAGAAGCTTCATTGAAATTTGTGTGGTACCATTTTACTGCTTTTCTGAGATTGTTTGAGTAGACTGTCATCTGATTAGACATATGAAAAAAATGCTGTATTGTAATCTACAATTACGAAGGACTTTTTTCGGGGACCTTGCCGTGATGAACTTCAACCATTTCGTTTGTGTGTTTGGTCGACAAATGAACAAAATCTTGCTTATCAGACCATTTCATCACTTTAACATAATTTCGGTTCTGTTTAGCAGTGATTTGCCCCTTTGTTAATTTTGAATCCACTACAGATTTTGGAAGTCTCCTCCGATTCTTTCGTAAAGAGTACACCAAGTGCTTTGATCTGGTTTGCACGTTTTCAGGAATTGAAGTATACCAGTTATCTACATGGAGAGTTCTGCAACTGTCCAAAAGCGGATCCAACACTTCCATAAAAAGACAGGGAGAAGGAGGAAAAAGTTAGGAACAGTGAACAGTAGAAACCGAAAATAGAAAGGCAGAGAAAGAAATGGAGGAAATAAAGGAATTAATGCAGCAGATGTGGAATCTGATGGAAGAAAACAAGAAGGAATTAGGTAGGACATTAAAGAAATGAAAGAACAAATGGAGGAAAGGAAATGAATAAAATGGAAAAACAAGAATTGATAGAGAAAATAGAAAAGTAGACGATGAGCAGAAAGGAACAGGAAGAAAAGGGTGGAGAAGCAAGGAACCTCATAAATAATTACAAGGAATGATGGTAGAGAAAATAATGTAAGAGTAGAATTTAGAAAAGTGATGGTGGTAAACAGGGAGAGGGAAAATGAGATGGTGGTGGCGAGATTATGTAATAACGAATGCAGAGGCCGAGGAAGATGTGAAGACACTTAGGGTAGGGAGATGGTCCAACACCAGTTCTTGGAACTGATAATGGAAGGAGAAAAGAGAGGAGATGGTAAGAGAGTAGGAATTCATAACCAAAAAGTATGGACAGAAGAGAGTATAAAGAGGTACAAAGAGAAAATGTAAAAACCATATGGGAATGCAAACGAGTGCAAGAAAGTGTAGAAGACATAAGAGAGGATGGAGGAAGCACGGAGAAAGTCAAGTTCAGAAATGAAAGGGGAGAAAACGGATTGGAAGAGATGGTAAGACCGAGAATGCAAGGAGGCCAAGAGGAAGACAGGAACACCAAGACTGGAAAACGGAAAAGAAGAATATAAAGAAACAGTAAAGAAATGCAAGAAAATATGCGAGACTAAAAAGGAAGAGGACAAAAGGAAAAGAAAGAGCAAATTAAGGATATAATAACTGAAGAAGACGTATGGAAGCATTTAAGGAAAGAAAAGATGAGAAGATGGACACAAACGGGAGTACAAAGAAACGAATGAAAGTGATATTTCAGGAACGTACTGGAGGAGCAAATTCAGGAAGGAGAAGGGACCCAAACTAGGAAAATATACGAAATACATGAAGAAGGAGAAGGAATAAAAGAATAGGAAATTGTAGGGACAATACAGAAAGTGAAAAAGATACAGCTGCAGGAGAAGATGGGACACAAGGTGAGGAGTGGACATATGGAGGAGAAAAGGTAGTAAAAGGATGACGGAAATAATAAACAAAATATGGAGAGGGGTAAGGATTCCAGGAGAGGTGGAGAGAAGGACATACATGCTCACTGCACAAAAAAGGAGACAAAAAGCAAGTGACAAATTACAGAGGAATCACATTACTAAACATGACCTACAAAATATACGCAACCGTACTGGAGGAAAACTAAATAAGGAAAAGAACAAAAGAATTTGTTACCAGATGGACAGGCAGGATTCACTAAAGTAAGAAGACCGATAGATAATGTATACATTATGAAACATATGCAAACAAGGAATTAGGAAAGAAAAGGGGAAATGTTAGCGGTATTCGTAGGCCTAGTAGCGGCTTTCGATGGGGTAAACAGGCAAAATCTGTGCAATACCTGAGAAAAAAAAGATAAACGAAAGGTTAATAGAAAGGATGGAAGAAATATACAAAGAAACGAGGAACAGGGTGAGCATGAATGGGGAGCTAAGTGAAGAATTTGTAACAACAAAGGGACTGAGACAGGGATGTCCACTGAGCCCAAGCCTGTTCGCTATATACACAGAAAACCTGGAGGAGACATTAAGGGGCAACAAGAAGGAGGCCTGGTGGTGAAGAACTAGAAAGTGTGGTCGCTAGCATACGCAGATCACAGTGCTAATAGCAGAGGAAGAAAAGAAATGAAGGGATGTTAAAAACGATGGGGAACATGAACATGAGAGAAAAGGAAACAAATTAATAGGGCAAGTGTAGAGTGTAAGGGAAAGACTGTTTGGGATGGACTTAAGGAAAAGGAAACTGTTTTTCGAGAAACTAATAAAAGATGTGGTCAAGTACGGGGAAGTGTGGGTGGAAAGAGTATAAAGAAATAGAGGGTCTGCATAAAGAATACTGGAAGTGAGTACTGGGAGTGGAAAGGAAACCCCGGATACATTATTAGAGAGGAGGTGCAAGAAGAAAAAAAAAGGGCGGAGGCGGGATATAGAGTAATAAATACGAGGAGAAAATGAGTAGAAGAACAAAGTGCAAAATATTACAAAAATGCTGGAAAGAAATAAAATAAGGAAGAATAAAATATGGACAAGAAACCTGAAAAGAATATTATGAAAGAAACAGGTATGCGAAAGAAGTGGAGAGACTAAGAAGGGTAGGAGTGAGCGTGAGAGAGGTCATAATAAGAAGGGACAGGTATATGCAAAAGCAGGAAAGATGGACGAAGGTGAACGAAGGAGAATATATTGGAACATTAAGGAGAATGGGTACCGGGATATTTGTGGATAAATATGTTTATCAATTGTCAATAATGCTATTTAAAGGCTCTTCATGGCAACATTGTATTTGTAGTCGGAGATGACATTGATCATTGTCATCGCCACAGATTTAGCAGTATCCTGCGATTACAGCACGGTTTGTCTGTCTGTTGTATTATTAATTAAAAGAAGGGAGGAATAATTTCCTATGGCCTGAAGTAACGTCAACGGAAATCTAATCAATTGAAAACGTTTTCTAGTTCTGTTATATGGTGACGCTCCAGCAACTCAAAGTCTCGATGTGCTTCAATACCTTCAATACCATATTTCCGTTACAGTTTCTGCAGGAAGAATTTGGATCTGGCAAGCTCCAGCAACTTTAAGCGCGGCTAATTATGAACAACGATCAACTGGATTGGGCTAGGGGCATCCAGGTCCAGATTTGATTTTTTGAACTATTTCCTACACTTCAAAGGTCTGTGGATGTCGAAAACCAGAATTGAACTGAACAATCGTTTGCAACCATTGCGACTGTTATTTTTTAATATGTCACAGCCACTAGTCCTGGTCTATGACTCCATGCAGGAGAACCCACTTGAACTCACCGACATGCTAGGTAAAACGTGAACCAGGACGCTGAAATTAAATTGTTGAATAACATTCTGAACACTGGGAAGCTCTTGACAACGCCGGCGAAATTCCTGAAATTAAACGCCCATTTTATACGAACCTCTTTAAGTTATCTGAAAAAAATGCAAATGTAGTCTACTTTAAATGGGAAAAATATCTATGTCACGTACTACTTCGGCAGATATTTGGCGCAAACTAAATAAAACTGAAAGTGTGCTTGTCAATTAGGTATATCTTGCAAACTATCCATCCACACTACAGTGTATATTGCTAAAAGGACGATTCCTTTCAATAAGGTAGCTAATGTTTTTAACTATAGAGGGTCTTTTGGCAACTCTCTAAAATAAATTAACAACTTTGTGTAGAGCAAGGTGACTATGCTAAAACATACCGTCTCATTCAACAGTAACCCTGCAGAAGTTCAGGATATGCTGCGGCCTTCCGTTGGGGATGAAATGCTAAGACGGTCAGACAAAGCAAGCTGAGCGCCAATGCCGTACAAACACATACCTACATAACTTGACACTGTCTTAATTCTATAAAAAGGCAAAACGTAGGTCGAATGTAATGATAAGTATTGAAAATATCTCCATCAATATATGTAGTATGGGTGACCCTTGTGTCGTAATTGGTGGTCAATCTTACCAAGTACACCATGTAGTAGATCAGAGGGCCACTATGTTTAGACAAGTGAGTAAATATTGCTTATTGGATATGGAATGCGATTCCTTTTCCAATTCAAGAAAATGTCTCATTCCCTAATAAAGTAATACTTATAAATTTATTATTATTATTATTGTCTAGCTATGGAATATTTTATTATTTTATTATTATTATTATTATTATTATTATTATTATTATTCTATTATTATTATTATTATTATTATTATTATTATGACTATTATTATTATTATTATTTTTTTTTTTTTACCGCGACTTCGATTACTACGATCATTTAGCCGCTATTACTCTTTAAAACTTGAACATTTGTTAATGTTATATTTGGTATATTAGCCCCGTTGATTTTAGGTAGACACTGAGGTTATGTAATGCATGTACGTTATTACTTAGAATTTCTGCAAAATTATCAGATTTAATATATTTTTGTCTTAGTGCTGTATATTTTAGACATTTGCATAGTATATGATATATAGTTAGCCTTTCGTTATCTACTTCGCAAAAAGGTTGGCGTCTTTTCAGTAGAATGAAGGAAGTAGTTAATTTGCAGTGTCCAATTCTGAGGCTAGTGATAGCAACCTGTTCCCTACGTTCAATATTTTCTGGGAATATCCAAACTTTTATTGTTTTATTTATGGCTTTTGGTCTTGGTCTCTCATTATTCCATTGCATTTGCCATTTTCGTGTATAACATTTTTGAAATAATGCTTTATATCTCCACTGCATACTGACTTCTGATATATGTTAGATATATAAGCTTTGATAGGTCTGAGGTTGTTTCCTGTTTCTGCTTCAAGTAGTACTTTATTATTTGGAATCCATAGGAATACGACCGATTTGTTGTTTTCTAAAATCTCATTGTAACTTTCTAAAATTTTGTTTACTAGAATGTTTTCCGAAAAAGCGTTGCGTATTAGGTTAAGTGCTGTCATTGATTCCGTACATATGATAACGGACCGTGAGACCTCATTTTTTTACAAATTGCACAGCTCTCCATAATCCAAAAAGTGCGGCATTAAGTAATGACATTGAAGGATGTAGAGTCCATCTATACGCTACGTTGTTTATCTGTATCTCGCATGTCGTTCCATTTATGTTCTTATAAGCATTGGTACGTATATTTGTTGAGGCCTTTGAACTTTGAATTATGTTTCTGTATAGAGTGAGCATATTTTCAGATTTCCGTTGCTTATAACATTCCGTGTTGCATATGGGAACTTTAGAAACCCAGGGAGATACTGTTGTTGTTCAGATTTCATTATATTGGGCATGTGTATGTTATGGTTTTCCATAAATTCATGAAATCGTGTTGATGCCGGGCGGTATATAGTTGGCTACTTTCATGAGTTGTTTTCTTTGAAAAGTCGCTCTTGTACGGATGATTGCGTTGAGAAAGGAGCCTAACTGCGTATGAAATTAGTAGAGTAATTCTACTGTAGTTTAGTGGGAGCACACCCGCATCACAGTGTAACGAAAGTAGTGGTCTTGTCCGAAATGCTCCAGTAGCTAGTCTTAATCCTTAGACTTGTATGGTGTCGAGATTTTTTAATTTAGTTTTCCTAGCCGATCCGTATACAGTACAGCCATAGTCCAATTTTGACAAGATGAGTGTTTTATACATATAAAGCAAAGTCTGTCTATCGGCACCCCATCCAATGTGCGCCACGCTCTTCATAACATTAAGTGCTTTCTTAAGTTTAGCCATCAATTGTTTGAAATGTTCAGTCCAGTACATTTTTCTGTCGAATATCACCCCTAAGAATTTTATAGCCTCTACACAAGGTATATCAGTGTCATAAAGCTTTAATATAGGATCTTCATGTGCTGTAGTTTTTCGGCAGAAGTGAACACATTTCGTTTTCGACGTAGACAGTTTGAAGCCTCTATTGCTGGAGTTTGCTAGGATTATATTGATTGCTGCTTGAAGATTTTCTTGTAGGTAGATCATATTGTCATGTGAAAAGAGAATTTTATGTTTGGATGGATTCCTTCCATTAAACTATTTATTGCGATAATAAATAGAGACACACTTAAAGTGAATCCTGGGGTATTTCATTTTGCTGCCTAGTTTGGTCTGATGTTGCAGTTCCTATTTTTACCTGAAAGGACTTTTCATTTAAAAACGCAAATATAAATTTTGGTAGCCGTCCTCTTAGTCCCCATCGAAAAAGTTGCTCGAGTATGCCATAATGCCATGTCATATCAAATGCTTTTTCAATGTCGAAGAAAACTCCCACGACATGTTTTTTTGTATGCGAAGTTGTCTAGTACATACTGTTTAAGTGAAATTAAATTGTCTATCGTAGATTTGTATTTTCTAAATCCTGTTGTATAGGTATCCCCCATTCTCTAGTATCTACATAAGTCTGTAACTGACCATTTTCTAGGATTTTACTCAGACATGAAGTAATTGAAATGGGTCGATAATCACTTGGGTTTTAGTTTTTTAACTGGTATTACCTAAGCCGTCTTCCATTGTTCAGGGTAATATCCAGTTTACCATATCTTATTGAACACATTTAATGGTTTCTGTTTCCCTACTTTAGGCAAATTATTAATCATCTCGTTATGCACTAGGTCTGGCCCTGGAGAGGATTTGCCGTATTTGCTTAAGGCGTTCTCGAGTTCGACTTCGGAAAAGTTAACGTTATAGTAAGATATGTCGTGTTCGTCGAAGTTCAAATTCTTTTCCATTTCCGCTTTCGCGGCGATAAATTCTGCATCATAGTTACTTGTATCACTAACGCGCTCGGAATATCTCGCAAAAACATTTGATACCTCGTGTTCGTCAGAGATAATACATCCTTTATTGGAGATGATAGTTTTGTGTGTGGTTTTTCTCGCAATATTTTTTATGCTTTTTTCAGATTTCTGAAGGGTGGCTATTGCTGTTTAAGGTAGATACATAGGTTTTCCAAGATGATTGCTTACTGCTATGTATAATTTTTTGTGCTTTAGCTCGTAGTCTTTTAAAGTTTATCAAATTTTCGGTGTTGGGGAATTTTCTAAATTCCCGTAGAGCTTTTTTCTTATCTTGAATAGCTATTGCTACATGAACGCTCCACCACGGGACCTGCTTCTTACGTGTAATTATTGATGTTTTCGGGATACTGTCTTTGGCGGCATTTATTATATTTCAAGTTACTAAGGTTACATCTTGTTCAAATGTACTGTTTGGCAGTAGGTTTGAAAAGTTCTTTTCAGAGGCAACTCGATATGCGTCCCAATCCGCATTCTTAATTACCCACTATTACGGGCAAACTGTACCTTCACACGTCGTTGGTAATTCAATATATATTGGGAAACGGTCACTGAAAAGATGATCATCTAATAGCTTCCATTGAAATGTACGAGCAATATTTGCTGAACAGAACGTGAGATCAATTGCAGAAAAGCATTAGATCTACTGTTTAGATATGTTCCCTGTCCGTCGTTTAAAACTACCAGATCCAGTTCATCTATTAATTTTTCTATAATCATTCCTCTGGAGTCGGTACTGTTTGACCCCCACAAGGAGTTGTGGGAGTTGAAATCGCCAAGTAACAGAAATGGTGTTGGTAGCTGACTACAGATTTTCCTTAGATCATTATCGTACCAATTTCTATCCGGAAGATATATATTACAGATCGCCATTTCCAAAGGGTATTTCACTCGTACTGCAACCGCTTGTAGCTGTGTCTGTAATTTGAATAGTGTACATGGAACATTGTCTTTAACATATATTAGACATCCTCCGTGTGCTCTTTGGGTATATTGAACATAATGGTAGTAAGCGTTATAACCTCTAAGAGAGAAGGTTTCATCCGGTTTTAAGTGTGTCTCTTGTAGGCACATAAGTAGTTATTTGCTTTAAATGAGCATAGTGATATGCAAGCCCATTACAGTTCCACTGTATTATGGATTCTGCCATGATAAATATTGTAAATAGTGTATTATATGTGTATAAAGCGACAAAAATACGAGACAAAATTACTAAACAAACAACATATATTTGTATACATATCACTAAAACTATATCACAGGATTTTTGTATCACTAAAAATATCACAGAATTTCTTTATCACAGATTAAGTTACTGTTGAGCCTGGACCAGGAGTCTCAGTCTCTGTTTTGTGTTGGCCAGACTTAGGCTTAGGCTTTCGCGGAACGCCTCTTGGCCATCCCTTCTTTTTGGCTAGACTCAGATTCACCTTCGGATGAGAGAGAATTTGATCGCTGTTCAGATCTTTTCCTTTTTTCTCTGACAAGAGTATCTTCTTGAGATGTGGATAAAAAGCCTTCGAAGTGAGGGGGTGGCATTCTACCAGAATCTGTTAACTGGGTAAGTAGTTTTCCTATCGCATTATCAATTTTCGTAGAAATGGCATCAAGTAACGTAGGTGTAATCTTTTCAATTATATCTTCAGCAGTTGGGCTTTTTCTGTGTGCTATTTCTGAATATGTTGCTTTTGAAGGTGTTTGAATGGAGACTTGTTTTTTAGCATCTAGATGTGACATTTTCTCTATTGTCTTTATTTTTTGTATAGCAAGTTCCTCAAGGTATTTTGGACACTTTTGCGACCGAGCAGGGTGGGGTCCTAAACAGTTCACACACTCTATCGGTTTGTCACACTGCCTGCCTACATGCATTTCTTTTCCACAGACACAAAGCTGACGTTCCTCTTTACATCTATCAGATACATGTCCAAACTTTTGGCACTTAAAGCACCGCATGGGTGGAGGTATGTAAGGTCGTACTTCTAATCTACACATGGCCATCTTTACCTTGGTAGGTAGTATGGGTGAATTAAATGTTAGTATATGTGTAGGAGTATCTACAAATGCTCCGTCCCGTTTTGTACGAACTCGCCTAACCATAATAACACCTTGTTCTCGACAGTCTTCCAAAATTTCATCTATTGTAGCATTCAATAGGTCTCTATGAAACACAACTCCTCGACTGACATTAAGAGTAGCATGTGGTATTACCTCTACTGGAATATCGCATAATAATCTAATTTTAGTAGCTTTACCAGACTGGGAATTAGACTTAGTTTCGATTAAAATATACCATCTCTAACTTTTTAATATTTCTCAACTCTCCAACTAATCCAAAAGACTTTTATTTATTAAAACGGACTGACTCTAGAAAAGTCATTTCCATCTAACCTTTAACAAGTAGGAACCGGGTTGTACCTCCTTTTCTCTACTATGTTGTAGTGTAGGGCTTGTTTATGCTGTCCCTCAACAGCTCCATTTCTTTTTGGGGATTTTGAACGGACCTCCTACCGTGTCCACGTTTAAAGAGGTGGACGACTCTGTGTTTATTTTGAAACTTTCCATTTAGTTCCCACGAAAACGGGCACAAAACAGGTCCACTACGGCAGTGGTCCCATACCGCAGCAAGGCTTAACTAATTGCAACTAGAGGCAGCCAGGTATCTAGAGGGCTCCGTTAGCGACTAACTTCGCATAGCCATTCATCTCTTGGCACGGATCGCATAACACCTTAGATTTCAGGATTTTACAGTGGAGTTTACTCTCCGAAAAAAACACAAATGTAGACAATGGACGTAAGGAACGAATATGACAAACAGTATGCGACCAGCGTTAGAATTACCTAGGGAGTACCACGTGGAGGTGCTGGTTCGACTTTACTCCCCTATTATTATTATTATTATTATTATTATTATTATTATTATTACTTATTATTATTATTATTATTTATTATATTATGCTCGCCAAGTAGACATACAACGATAAATACACTTTTGTTTCTTTGTTAAAGTCACTTTCAATTTCTAGGACCTCAACCGTCACATGCACTATATTACGTAAAAGGAAATGAGATCTAAGCTCATCAGTTTCATGAAAGATGGATCTAAGTCAATAAAACGAATCATTCTTTTTTACTGCAATAAATGACGTACAATTTGCCTCTGTTTGATTATCTCTTAGTTCCTATTATTCGGTAAGCAATAAAAACTGATGGCGTGTATAAAAAACAATTACTAGGCAAGTCATTCGATGTGATATCTACGTAGACTACCAATACAATATTAGTTCCAATAAGATGTTCGTACTAGCAAGAGTGTTTTGTGGTTGAACATGAGTGGTAGTGAACACAGTAGTGATACTAATAATGATCTTCCGAGTCAGGTAACACACAAAAGAAAGTCATACGGTCGAATGCTAAAAAATTAGAAAGCACACATTTGAAACAGTATAACGAATCTTTTACGTTCTTCGTTCATTTAGTTGTAAAAAAGTTTTTGATCATTAATGATTTATAATAAGTGGTAGGCAACTTAATTTGCATTGGTGTAACTTAGTTGCATATTTTCTTTTATTTACCCTTATAGTTATACTTTTATTTACCTTATACTTTTACCATTTTTGGATCTAAATTTAGATCACACCTTTTTATTTGAACCTTCAAGAGAATGCAATAAATACTGGATTATTCAAATTTCAATGAATATAAATTTGTAAGAAGTAAATTCAACTTTGGTATGGTTTACAACATACAACATTGAAAATACGACATATTGCGCAACATTTGTACGAAGATTACATCATTTATGGTTTACATTTCCGCATTCCTTCTGATAACGAGGTTCTCAAAAAGTTGTACAAAGATTTTATAACAGGTATTTATACTCAATGACTTATTAGTATAAGGCTATTAACACTAGAATTAAGATTTATTTTATATAATCCTATTTTAAATGCTTAATAAACATAGTTTGTATATCTTCTATTTTGACATTTTGGTGAATGCTTTATTGTATCCTCGGTTTAGTTATTCCGAGCGTAATAAAAATAACTTGGCGTCCGAGATAACCTTTATTATTGCTCCATTGAAGTTACTATATTGATGTTAGGTGGAAATAACTAAGCAGAAATGTGTTTGTATTAAGAAAAACAAAACGCATGAACCAGGCCCGATTTAATCTACCTACTGAGTCAGCGGCATTATCTTTTATTGAGTGTTTGGTGTCTCTAGTTATTTTAACGATTTGTATTGAGAACGCATTAAAACATTTATTTACCTTATTATTACAACAGAGCCATGTAGTAACAGGTTTCATTGGTTTGAAATTATTACAGACAAACAAAAACGTGAAATAATTAATAGATTTAATTCATTAGAGAACAGAAATGAACAAAACAGAAAGCGCCCAAGACGTGAAGAATTCGCTGCAAAATTTAAGAGACAATTCGTTTACTTTCAAAGTTAGAAATGGACAAGACAATGAAAATCACGCATTCAAGGAGCAGCTAGTATTTAAGAATTACAAATAGACTATAACATTGACATTCATGTCATGATAAAAGAGGAATACATCAGAGCCGGCCACATGAAATTACACAAAATACTTTAGACCAAGAAAAGAAGGTTGAATTGAATGGACAGTCAAAACCAGGTGAAACAGAAGACAAACTACAAAATGCAAATTATGAAGTTACGAATGTTGATTTCAACAAATCTTCTTACAACCAATATTACCACAAACGATGTGCACTACAAAAGACAGCTTCCCTTTGTTACTTTCACCATTCACGTTCTGTCTACGAACCATTCGGTTTTGTATGCATACCCTCACATAATTGCAAAAAATCTGATTGTGCAAAACATGACCTCACAATATAGTGTCATTGATAATTTAAGCAAGCACAAGTAAAGTGAAAGAATTTGATGTGTTTTATTAGTGTACTGTTTTTTTGCTACAAAACATTTCGTGGTTTTTCATATCAAAATGTTTGTTTCAAAAATCGTCTCCAATGGTCAGAAATGGCCGTAAAATACAAAAAATTCGAAAATTATTGACGTTAAGGCCCAACAATTGTTTTTCCGAACATCATCTGACCAAATGGTTAAAAAAATTTGGAAAATTTTGATCTAAGGGCCAAAATTGTTTTTCCAAAACTCGTCGATTTTTAAATCGTTTCAAATGGCCAGAAACACGTCTAAGACAGGATAAAACAACCTCGTACATTATGCGTCTTGAACCCGAGACGCCGGACATTAACCAAATGCGCTTCACTATGCTACCGGAGGAGTTCCCAAACAAACGAAAACTTGGTAGATCTTCAATTCTAGGATGATTCACTTAGTTGCCTACGTAAACACGTGCCAGTTTGCTACGAATAGCCGTTCGTATTTATACACTCTATAATAGTCGAAATGTGAATTCGCCATTTTGACGACAGATTTCGCTCAAAAGCTCATCATCCCGTCTACTCATGGATCCGAACCTGGGTACCAAATTTCATGACAAGGTTATGTCCTTTTTATCATTTTGCCTTCAATATTCTGGGCCAAGATGTTAAAATTTACGATATTCTGTAACTCATGGGTAGGACAGAACAAAAACTTTACATTGGTTAGATATTTACACTATTTAGTCACCAAAAAGAAAAACTTTGACTCCATTCATTCCATATTCCCAATGAGGGCCAGTCATATTTTGAGTGCGACCAATATTTTGGGTTAACCAATCATAAAACCAGAGTGGAAGTTTCTGCTCAATGGATTGGTGTATTTAAAATATCAAATCAAAACCTTTTGTCAACAAGAAATGTTTTGCATGGTCAAAATTTCCAATGAATTATTTTAGAAAAAGCTGTCCTTTTCGACTCGACCGGTGGGAGAACTGAAAATTTATACCCACGAACGGTGGTGTAAGACAATGCCTGTAATGGTGCCCTTGAACATAGACTAATATCCTCCACTACTACATGGAGCTACCGTACGTTGAAGGGCACACATGTGAGGACGAATTGATGTGAGAAAAATTGGTTTTACTTTATTTTATTTAATTTTTGTTATGAATTTTTTTCAAGGCTCTGTAAGAAAGGACTTCGTTCACATTCTTTATTTGTTTATGGACTTGAATCGCTTATTAATTTCTTTATCGACTATCAACTTAATTTTTGATTCTTATACACCAAAAATTGTCTATGTTAAGTTACACATGTTATATAGAATGCATATGTTCAATAAAACTCATACAATCTTTTACGCAAATATTAACTTCCCATTTTTAATTTTAGGGGGTTTTAACTCTTAAACTACGAATCTCGAACTATAATTATTGCCTTAGATCGTTTTTCCCTGTGGTCTTTCATAAAGTTCACAAATATGAAAATGTAAACTTTCACAATTTTTCTTTATCATTAAGAATACCTTTGTTACGCGTTCAAACCGCACTAGGCGTTGCGTATGCTTACCGAAGTAAGCGGGTTGCCAAGCCAGCTACATTGGAGATGGGCGTGGTCGATATATGAGTAAAATGTTTGAGTAGTTCAAACACCTTATACTTAGCATTAATCTACAACTCACAAAGCTCAGTTCGGGAAAAATTGTCTCTAGACGCCATCACAATCTCAAATTTTGCTAAAATAAATAGTCTTAGACGAGTGGTAAATTAATGCTATCTGACTGTGGAAGACAGGATTGCAGCCTACTCAGTAAAACCATTCACCATTCAAATTCAATCACATTTCAAATCAAATTGGTCCAAAGGCTTAAGAAAATTCTGAAATGCACGAGTCGTCGTAACTTATTAAACACACCATATACAAATGAAAAGTCCCAAATCGTAAGACGTTAACTTGAATACTTTTTATGTATCCCTCGTATACATATTTAGATTTCTAACTGTTATAAAACTTTGAATTAAATAATTTAAAACAATTCTAAATAAAATAAACGAAACCGGTTTAATAATAAATTGTTATCTCAAAAATTGGTTAATTGCTGAATAATTCAAGCATAGAGCGGTTTGCATTGTATCATCAATAAAATCTTTATATTTTATTGCTACTTTATCTTTAAAATCGTATTTAGACATTCATTAAAAGTTTGATTAATCTTTAACACTGTAATTTACGCTGAATAAAAAAAAGTACTTTGTTAATAGTGTTGTGCATTAATATTTCAAACGTAAAATGAAATTTCGTGATCGATCTGGCTCATTACGCAATTTCCAATCGATTCTTAAATTCGAAAATATGCAAAGACACAAATAAATGACAAAATAAATTAAACAGTGGATATATATTGATAAATTCGATGTAAATATATATAACGACGTGGTTTAAAAAACTACCAAACACAGATACGTTAAGACTAAAACAACAAAATAACTAAAGTTCGTTACCTTTTGTTTTCTTTGAACGAACCGTAATTAATGCAACAATAACAAAAACAATGTACTTAAAAGATAATCATACTTGTCTGGGTTACACAAATTTAAATCTAATTTTACGTAATACATTAATTAATCCTTATTAGGCGCGGTAGTTGTAGTCCATATGGTCTACTTTGGGTAATCCTCTTTAAATTCTTAGATGCACTATGCACAACACAAGAGACAGCCGTATACGCCCCACGCACTCGGCTGTAGTATTCACTAACTCAGTGACTATGGTTTGTTCACTCGCGTACTGGATATAGGACGCCTTTAGCTAACATCACATCACCTTATACTGTGATGTTTGCCCTTCAAAACGTTTAGCACAATGATAAATGGTTACTTATATTCGCATTAACGTTCTTATTTGCTTTTATACAATCAATTTGGTATTGCTAATGATTGTACACATTCAATATCAATGATGATCACCAGTATCTTATCTAAATTTTACAAACTTTCATTTCGGTCACATAAATGGTCCCACAATTGAACACAAATAACAAAATATTAACTTCTAATCTACCTAAGCACTTTTTATTTCTTGAAGAAAATCACTAATGTTTTCCTTCAACTCACAATATATTACATTATTTATCTGTTAATGTCTATACGATTTATCCTTATGGGTTAATGCAGTCACACTACTCTAACAATAAGTAGGCCGTGAAACATAAAAACACAATCGAATTTAATGTCACTTTGATATGTTGAGTTGTTACATCTTGTCTCATAAAAACAGTATAGAAGCTGAACGGATGTACCTGAGGCTGTATCCTCAAAGAAGGCAGCCCAGTGCTCGTACGTACAGAAATTTGGTAATTCATTTAAAAGAATATGGTTCATTTTCAAAACCTACTAGAAATCCGAAATTACGGAATGAAGATGCAGAACTAAATGTATTACAATCAGTTATTGAAAATCCTTCAACATCTGTTAGAGAAATTGAACATAACACTGGTATTTCGAAAACTACATCACAAAGAATTTTAAAACGTCACAGGTATCATCCGTATAAGTACACCATTCTGCAGGGACTTAGAGATGGAGATCAGGGGAGAAGATTACAATTTTGCCAATGGTATGTTAATCAATGTGAGAATAATGATAATTTTCCAGCTACGATTTTGTGGTCTGACGAAAGCAGATTTGCAAATAATGGCCTTTTCAATCGACACAATGTTCACTTTTGGGACCGTGAAAATCCTCACGTTGTTAAGCAAAGTCGGCATCAAGTGAGATTTGGTTTTAACGTCTGGTGTGGCATTTTAGGCGCTAAACTTATTGGGCCCATATTTTTTAACGAAACATTAAATAGTGAAAGGTATTTGAATTTACTACAAACTGATTTAGAAAATAAACTTGATAATTTACCACTGATTGAAAATATTAATATCTGCTTCCAACAAGATGGCGCCCAACCCCACAATTCAAACATCATCAGCGAATATCTTAATAATCGGTTTCAAATTCATGGATTGGTAATCGAGGGCCGTTTTATGGCCACCCAGATCTCCAGACTTAACGCCCTTGGACTTTTCCTTTGGGGCTACGTAAAAAATCGAGTGTACGTGCAAACATTTGAGAATGCCGAAGATCTTCGTAAAGCTGTTCTTGAGCATTTGGTAGCATTAAACGCCAAACTTACGCAGAGCAATTACGTCGACAATATACAGGGCACAATTATGTTTAGAACGGAATGGTCAATTGTTTGAACATCTTTTATAATTGGATAATTATCTCCAATACTATTACCTGCTTAACTCTTGTTGTTATCTATTATTTGTCGTTTTCTCATGTTTCACGGCCTACTTATTTTAGAGTCTTTAATAAAATACATTTTTTAATTTTCTTTGTTGTTTTTAAAATAGATAGTACATGTGCTATATCATTGTAAAGAGGATAAAAAACACGATCAATTATTTCAAAGCCGACTTGTCGTTCCATAAGAAAAATTTAATTTAGGGTTGAAACTAAAAATAGAAAGTGCAAAAAAATCCAAATTGATATTTAAATTCTGCATAAAAATATCTTAAGAAAGTGCAAATAAAATTTATATGTCTAATATAACAAAAGATATTACAAGAAAAAGAAATTTGACATTTTTCTTTTTCTTGCCATAAGTCTTAAAATACATGGAAATTTGGAAATTGGAGAGTGTCCATAATTTCACTAATCCTTAGGAGTAATTCATCTAATTTAACCAAATCTGTATCTTTTATAATAAACGAGATCCCCATGCTGGAAATGTTATCTGGGACGCGTTGTATAGAATTATAAAGAAATTCATTTTATCATTATAAATAATCTAGTTTTTAAATCAATGTTAATATAATTACTCAAAATTGAACTTTAAGCATTAAATGTAATAATTTTCCATTTAATAAAATATTTTCACGGTCAATTACCACTTTTGTACGTATTAAACCAGCATAAGACCACATAAACCGCTTCAATAATTAATCGAACCTAGTTTATCTCATATGTAGTAAAGTGCACTATACCGGACTGTTTTTGAGTTCGGTAGAGTGCACTTTATATCATCAGAACCTTTAAAAAAAGCTTCATAAACGGTGGAAAATATAGAAAAGCAAAGAATAAATTTGCGAAAATTTAGGCCATAATAAAGAGCATTCATTAAATATCCAGCTGATCTAATAAACAAAAAAAAAAATAATAAAATATCATTTTTGCAAGATCAATATTCATTCAATTTATATATATATATATATATATATATATATATATCACATAGATGTGTGTGTGTGTGTGTGTGTGTGTGTGTGTGTGTGCGTGCGTGTCGTCGTACGTATGCGTGTATGCTGTGTCGTGTGTCGCATGTGATGTGTGTGTGTGCGTGGTGCGTGTGTGTGTGTGTAACACGGGAATCTTGTGAGGTAAATTATCACTGTTAGCGTTGTGAGGTATTTTCTTGTTGTAGGTACAGATTTTGTACTCTTAAGAAAAGGAGCGTTTCACGGCATTCTACATTGTGGGACGGTCTTTTGTATCTGTAAAACTTCGATATTTCGTTTACCTCGGAACGGCTTTCAAACGTGGAATTTAGTTCAGCGTTTCGGGGCTGTCGCGTTTTCAAGTTTTGTAAAATCTCCGCCAGTTCTGTGAGGTCTGAAATAGACACGTGTACCTCTCATGGCCTAAAATTTCAAGTAAGTTAGATGGTTAGATTTCACTCTGAGTATCGCGCTTGTAACTATTAGAATGGTTAGTATTGAGTTTACTTGTGAAAATTAGTTATAGCAGAGCATGTATAGCCACTGCATTAACCCATAAGGATAAATCTTCATAGACATTAACAGTTAAATAATTTAATATATTGTGAGTTGAAGGAAAACATTAGTGATTTTCTTCAAGAATGAAAAGTGCTTAGGTAGATTAGAAGTTAATATTTTGTTATTTGTGTTCAATTGTACCATTTATGTGACCGAAATGAAAGTTGTAAAATTTAGATAATATACTGGTGATCATCATTGATATTGAATGTGTACAATCATTAGCAATACCAATGATTTTAGTTTTCTACCAGCAATTTTTTTATGTCATCCTTAATCCCTGTAATTATTATTTTGTTTTGAACGCGTAATTTGTTTTACTGCGATGTAACACTTGGTTTACGATAATTAAATTGATTGGTTTTAATGTTCTCCAACTACCTGAATCGTGTCTGTTTTAACAAGGCATGGTTCATAAACGTATTTAGACTTAACATTGTTCACCTTGAATAATTAGAGTAAATGGTTTAAACGTATATTATCCTATTTGATTACAGTACTAAATTACTCATTCCTAAAATTATGTACAATAAATATGTGAAGCCAATAAACTTAAGAAAATGAAAACAATACTGAACAAAACAATGATTAAATTATACTTTTATTACTTTACGCTCCTTCCTGGCGTGTGATTCTTCTCTCTCTCTTTCTGCTCTGGCTGGGCAGGCTATTGGATTCTGGAGAAATAGAAGTTATTGCTGTTCAATTGAAGTCGTATTAGGCAAGAATCCGGACAAAAATGACTTTTACACTTTATTTAGAAAAATCGTAAAGGCGGTCCTGACTGAAACAGGTGTTATTGGGCGCCGTTCTGGAATTTTAACGGTATTACGTAAGTAGCATAAGTCAACGTTCGCACTTGCGTTTGTGAGAAGGTCAGTTCCGGAGAAAAATCAACACTTTAAAGTAACGTTCGTGCGTACGTTGCATGTTATTATCTATTTGGCTTTCAGACCGAGTATGTGCAGTACTGGGAATTATTTACAAGGGACTGGTTGATATTTATACGTTTATGAATGCAAATTGTTCGTGCGCGATTGATTATTTGCTACAATAAATTACCAATCCTCTAAATAATCAGGGTAGCATCATGATTAATTAACTACGAACGTATTTATATTGATTAATTCATAACATTTGTTTCTCGTTGATATTTAGTGTAATAAAGTATTTATTAAACACGTACAAATTTTGTATGAACGAAATTTGCTGTAATTATTAAATACAGGGAATCCTGAGTTTATTACGAACTTATTTACTTTTGATTATTAATGAAAAGTCGTTCTTATACGCGAGGTAAATCGTACAACATTTTCACAAATTTGCAGGTTCTGATAAACGAAGTTTATTTCGCACCTAATTTAAATAAGCAAGGGGATTGCATATTTGTCACAGACCTATTTTTAATTGTTGAAAACGAATTAAACGAGGTGGTTGGTTTAAGCGATGATTTAGTACGGCCTAATCGAAGTTAATCAATTATGCGAATTGTTTCGGACGGAATGAAGGTTTCTTATGTACACGATTATTCTCTTGATTAACAAAAGGAATAATTTTATACCTTTACCTAGACTTGCTGAGGATAGTTAGGAAATATGCGGTGGTCAATCAGTCTGGAGCGTTTTTAACTGCGGTTGATGTAATTTAACAGGCGCTTCCCGGTTAGGACGCGGAAGTAGTTTCTGGAATTAACGTTGGCGGTTACCAGTACCTCCGGGTTTCTTAGTATTTCTTTGTCAGGTGTGTTAGGATAATGTTGTGTGCTGGCTGTTTAAATGAAGAGGCATTTAATAGAGTCTGGGACTAACCCGTGCTATGCTCTTTAAATGCGTCCTCCCGGGGGGTGGTAGAGTTAGGGCGATTACCCTTCTTGCCACCGGAGTAACTGGAAGATGACTGCAGGGCGTCAGAGCCCACCGTGACAACGTTCTGGTTTGTGTATGTTTGTGGAAGATGACATCTGGCTTTACAGCCCGTCGTGACAACTTCTAATTTGTGTACTGAAAATGTGAGATAACTTCCGGGCTCTACAGCCCGTCGTTTATCTGGGTGTCTAGTGTAATGTTTATGTAATCAACTCACGTACTTTTAACCTCCGAATACTTCGGCCAGGTGATCGGTTAGCTGGAGAGCGTTCTCAGACGGCGGCGAGTATCGCGACGGTTCAGGATGAGCGTAAGTGGTAATCGGGAATTCGGCAGCGTACACGACGAAGATAACAACGGCAGGCGCGCGCGGTCTGGATCTGGTTCTTTTCGGTAGCGCTTCGCGGCTTTTAAAGAGAATCCGCGGTGGGTTGATCGGGCTTCTGTACAGGGGGTCCTCAAGTCGCGATTACTTTGACGTAAAAACATTTGATGTTTTTTTGTAACCCACGTCGGAGGGGATGAAAGAATGATTTGTTGTGCAATCTTGTGTAATTTTATGTAATTTGGTTAACGCGGGATAATTAACAAATAATTAATTAGAAACATTTTGGTAAAGGCTACTGGGTCTTTACAGCGATAACAGATTTTTTTTTGAACGAAGAGCAAGAATTTTGTTGATTTTTGTTTGGCTAACTGTTTTGCGGTCACACTTACAAGAGAGAGAAAAACTTTTAAAATAGATACAAAGTTTTTATGATCTCTAGTCTAAGTGACAAATGTAGTAGTAAGTTTTTAGGTGTCCCATGTCATTATTCAATAGTGTCAGGGAAGATAAAATCTATTTAATTTTGTATCTTACTTTGGTTTTTATAAGTACAGAGTTAATAAGATGGCGAGCGAACATTACTCATTTATATATTTTTCCATTGTAAAATATCTGGGCGATCTTGGAGTTCAACGGAATTCATTTGAAAACTATTTTTTGTCATTAAAAGTCCTTTTAAAGTTTTTACAGTAAGGCTAGCTATTCCGCTGGTCCAAATTTTGTTCATATCAGAAAAAATTCTTTCCGTGGAGGCGTTGGATCCCGGTATATACATGCACATTTCAACAATGTTTAATTGGTTGATCTGTAGTATATCTTCACTTTTGAAGTGGTAAAGCTCGTTCCATTGTTTGTCAATAGAAACAGAAACTTCTTTTCACTCTTTTGTTTTTTGACTGGTTGTTTATTTTTTAATGCACTCAATTTCATCAAAAAGTTCCAGAAAATCTATATGAATATCACTGTGTTGTTTTCGACAAACAGTTAATGAGTTTCCAACATCAGACCACAGGGGTTCTTTTTTAGCAATACCCAACGAAACACTTGCGAATCATCAAAGTGTTGTGTCCATTTATCCAAGTAGGCCATACAAGTACTATTATAAAACGTGGTCACTGACGTCTTAAATTGGGTTAGGACTAAGTCTCCTTCATTTACCAAAGCTACTAGGATAGTGTCAACTTGATTTGGCAAAAAGAGATTGTTTTTCCGTTCTATTAATTGTTGCTTTAAAATTGATAGAACCATGTATACTTCTAGCATTGAAAAATTTTCAGATTCCACTTGCAGCACACACTTATTTTCTATAGAAGGTGACAACGCTAATCAACTGGTGTTACTGTATTTCAGCAGTTTTTAGTACTCGACATTAACAAACTCACAAAATTATTTTGATTGTTCAACTCGAACAGTATAAATGTAGAAATAGCGATAGATTTTCACAGTAATGGTTTCGTTGTAAATACGCAAGCAGTCTGCCGATGTTTGAATATAGTTATGCAGGATATGAGCAGCACAGTCCATCCTAATTAAAGGTTTTTTAAGTAACTGCTGAAGTTTATGAAAGACGTTATTTTGGCCACTTGTAGCGGCTTCTCCAAATTACAATCTGTGATGTCAGTGCACATTGCCATTACGTTTGTTGTTCATTCGTATTTTGTCACATGTAGTTAAAATTTATTATGGATTCCTTTGTTTTCTCGTAATTAAGATATTTATTAGTACCCAGTCTCGTGAATGGGCTATAGATTATTAAAATTTGGATGTATTCGAGTATAAATTTAGAAGCATTAATTTAGTTACAAATTTTTACTTTGTTTCACGATGTATGGATTTATTACAAATTGGAGTAGGATTTAGTATCTCAATTCTGTGAACGATGTATAGATTCTCCTTTGTTCGATGTTAATAGATTGAAATTTTTAAATCACGATTAGGTATTCATTTTGATAAATTTATTTTAAAAAGACAAAGATTGTGGTTTTTATAATACGTTAGTTTACAGTCGATTTTTCAAAGTTTTCAGGTGACGAAAACGGAGCGTATTACATTGATATTAGTCTCAAAGTTGTTGTGGGCTAAACACTCACTAGAGAATCAGCCCCTAAAGGTAATGTGCAGGCAACGGATACAGGTCAGTGGTATGTGCGTTCTTACTTATCACTCCAAAAGGGCACTCGTCACAACTTCGTAACGTCAAAATCGGGGAAAAGGATCACAAAGGCGGATACATTTATGACGGGAAAACGTCATAAACTAGATCTGACCTAACAGGAAACCAAAACGTTCACTCAATATAAAACTTACCACTACCAAAAATTCTATCCCAAAAATGCTACGCAAAGCTCACCTAAACTTAAAAATTAAAATCTTAAGTTTCATATAAAATCCGCCAAATTGCAATAATGAAACTAAAACTCATTAAATATCTCGATAAACTTCAACGCAAAATTATCGGCTCAAATATCCTAAAATAACTGATCAATACAGTAGTTAATTATTCAATTTAAAATGAAAATACGTCACAACAAAATAAACAATCACGATCAAATATCGATAAATTCCTAAAATTTATAAACGTCAGGTCGTAACACCTAATGCGAAAAATACAATGCCACGTACCCAAACAAGTAAAATAAACTAGCTTACCTTTATCGCAAACCAGGTAAAATGGTGACTACTATCGGCAAGTTGATTCACATAAAAATATAAAAAATAATTTGCGAATGCTCGCTGAACAATAACTAGCATGTAAATAAGCCAGTTGTTCGGTCAACGACTTATTTACTTTCTAATTACGTTACGTTATAACATAAAATATCTTTTAAAACAAACTTAGCACCAAAATCAAAATAGCAAATACTCAAATCGAGAAATTCTCATTAGTCATAATGTTAAAGCTTTCCTAAAAAAAAAGATTACAAAATATTTACACTTAAAGGAATAATACTCAATTCATAAATGTTATACGTATATTGACATAAAAAATAAGAAATGAAATAAGCAAGCAGCGTATTGTCTAAAACACGTGAAATGTACCTTTTAAATACAATTTCTGGTACACTGATTTGGAATATTTCCTGCAGGATTCCAATAACCCAAATTTATCTATTTTATAGTTAGTTTAAATTTTAATTAACTTCAAAAGAATAAAGAAAACGTCAAACATCTTAATTTTACAAATCTTACAGTAAGTAATTTTGTATAGCGTACACAAAATAAAGCACATACACTTCGTGAAATGAACTAAAACGTCTGAAGGGCCATTAAACAATATGTTGAACAGGAAGCATATTCATCCGTCTAAACAGTACAAATAAACACTGGTCACAAAAGTGAACTCAAAAGGAAATAGCTACTTTCACTTGCACCAAAATGAATCCATCTTCTCTCCTTTTTACAACGATATAACGGAAATGGGCCCTTTCGATATTTAATCGTTGTAAACCAATGACTTCTTTGCGTCATCTTTATACAAACTTCAATAAAGGCAAATCTTTTAACCAAAACCCATACCCTACGATCACTTCTTCTTCTGGTTAACGTTAATATATACAGAAATATAACTTTATTTACAGCTTCTATACTTATATTTACATCAAACTTATGAAAGCGTTAACCATATATAGTGAGTCCTTCAATTTGATGGGCGTTTGCTGTACAGAAACTAAAGTAAACAGGAACCTCTCACAGTTAATTCGAAAAACACCTGGACCTGCTTTATGGAAACATAAACTGTCACATCTGACAACAACCAACGTACTATAGATCTAGGGTGAGCGAAATTTCTAAAGTATTTCCAAAATAACGGTAGCGCACATAAGTTCATGCGAAACAACACTTTGCGTACACGAAAGAACCACAAACTGGCTTCTTCTACTTAATCGGGACTGATTAGAAATTCTTTGAGGTTTGCACATTGAAATTTATCTAACAATGAATCACACACTCATTATTTCACAATTTAACACGCGCTCAAAGCGAAAGACATATCACAAACGAACAGAAAATTACGTGATAAAACATTCACTCTGGATAAGGTCTGTAGACTAAGAATTTATCTAACTAACCTGCCGAACTGTCGCCGACGCTTAAAATCGCAAACTATGTTTCCTGTAATACTTTTAACACAAAGTAACAATTTTTTAATGGCGCAATTTTATTTCCACTAATTTCAGATAACAGAACTGATCAATATTTACAAAGAAAACTGACTAAAACGTAATTAATACGTGTGGGAAGTGAGACGTTAATAAAAACTTCAATGTATTAATGCAACCAAACCGAAAGAGTTTATCAATTATGGAATCGGGAATCTAAATTTTAATTAGTGATAAGAACGTCCCAATCATCTTTAAATAGCAACAAAAACGTAAGTTAACTTAAAGCTTCCAAAAATTTACACTATGACAAGCCCAATTTCAGATGTCGATCCCCAAAGAATAAACTTAAAGTTCGATACAACCCCGAATTTTCAGTAATGTTTGAACACACGTGACAATAACAGATTGATGCCTCGACGTAATTCTTCTTAAACTTACCTCGTTTTGACCACGCTTACGACTTGAAGAAATGTTTTTTCATAATTGGTTAATTGCTCGGACGTACTTAATTTGCTTATCATCCAAGGGAAAGATTTTGAATTCCCCCTTAGGGGGATTTTTGAAGAATGTTCAGCCACCCCGGTAACATTATAGTGTTGTGTATCGATTGTCAGGAGTAACGTT
Source organism: Vesta saturnalis (assembly GCA_036346205.1). Lineage (NCBI taxonomy): Eukaryota > Metazoa > Arthropoda > Insecta > Coleoptera > Lampyridae > Vesta > Vesta saturnalis. Next base: position 2,091,208 of record JARFJB010002072.1, read on the forward strand.
GTTTACGGGTCCATCGAAAGGGAATTAGAATTAAAAGTAGTGCTTTCCTCATATTTGGGACATAATTGCGTTTTTTCCCGGATTTAACGAATGCGAATTCAAAATAAGTGGTGTTCCTTTACGAAATCAACACGTGTACAGCTAGCCAGATAAACAGAAAAAACAACGTTTTCTAAATCAAAATCCTGTGTAGCTATACTAAACCAGACGATACAGTTAGTTAATCACCTTGTTTTGGCTTAAACGACTTTCATTACCCTAGTAACACGCCCACCCCTTCTTCCACTGAACGACCGGCCCCCATTCCATATGTGTTACTTCCGATCTACTACCATTTTCGTCCGTAACAATTTGTCTACCGTTTTAACTAAATATTCGGATATAATGTCTGAAGTTTCACCCGGAAGATCCTGAACTTCACAAAGTTTACTTGAATGCCTTTGTCTCTCATAAAATATCTTACGAGTATAGGACACGTTTTAAAACTTCCGTTATTTTAACAGTCGGTACAGATTATTACAAAATTGGGCGTTCAAAGATCATTTTGTATAAAGCTTAATGATTCTTTTTGTAAAATGTTACACAGAACACATTCAGATTTGGCCTTCTTACAGATTTGTTGTGTATAGGTACGCGGAAGTATTGCATTGTTTAAATGTAGTCTTAGGATTTGACTTCTGAGCTAATTTTGTTTACATACATATATTTTGTATTGTTCTGTTACAAGTAACATTAACTTTATTAATACTTTTAGGATGTACTGTGAGTATTTTGATTCTCTTCTTAATGCATTACATACTTTGTGTTACAAATTTCATTATTTGTTTGAAAATAAGTAAGCAGCATATATTATTTTTTCTTTTGATTTAAGAAATAATTCATAACTGTATTCGGGGATAATATAACTATAAAATAGTGTTATGATTATCATCGGTGATAAGTCGAGTTAAAACCGATAAAAATTGAACGAGTGCGAAGCACGAGTTCAATTTTCTACAGGCTTTAACGATGAGTCTTATCGATTATTCATCATAACGTGTTATATTTGGTAAGAGAATATAATGAACGTTAATAGAAAATGTATTTTTTTAAAGTCTACAATTTTAAACGATTTGTCACTTTGACAGTAAACTATTTTATTCATTAAAGTCATGTGCAATACATCATCGATTTGATATTATTCTGCGATTTTATTTTGTATTTTAATAAGACCATGTGAATTACATTTCAATATTATATCGAAGAATATAATTCACTTGGTACATTTTTGATTACTATTGGTTAAAATAAAACAGAATCGCAGAATTGGCTATCAAATCGGTGATAATTTAATTAATGAATACAATAGGTTACTGTCAAAGTGACAAATCATTTAAGATTGTAGACTTTAAAAATATATTTTCAGTAGACATATAAGGCCGATCCTGGACCAGTTCAAGGTCACCCATGTAAATCTTATGGGGATTTATTTCAAGGTCAAGTGAGTTTTCTCGTTATGCCAGAACGCGCTCCACGTCTCAAGCATGCTTGTGGTGGATTTAAATTTTAGTCACTCGCCCTCTGGTGGTGAAATCAAGCTTTTGGAGCTCTTTCAAGGTCGAACTTTAAGCGGAGATTTAAAATGTAGTTGGTCAAGGTCAAAGCTAAAAAGTTGCAAGGTAATCATAAATCAAAAATAGTTTTGAAGGTCAAAGGTTATTGACTTACGGTGGTTTCTTAGAAATATAAAAGGTCAAGGTGAAAAGCTAAAATAGAAGTTGCAAGGTAATCATAAATCTAAAAATAGTTTTCAAGGTCAAAGGTTATTGACCTACGGTGGTGTCATATTTCTTAGAAGTATAAAAAGGTCAAGGTGAAAAGCTAAAAATAGAAATTGCAAGGTAATCATAAATCTAAGAATATAATTTTCAAGGTCAAACTTTTAGCGGGAAATATAAATTTTGAGCTGATCATCATCATATTATATTTATAGTCAAGGTCAACAGTAGGTATTTAACAAGTTTAAGCACGTTGTAATATGTAGGACACATATTTCTTATATAAATTACGTGTATCCTAACTCACCGTGCACGTACGCGTACCCCGTTTCAAGGTCACAGGTTAGTAACATTGCCTATTTCAAGGGGTAGCAACCCTGCTAAGTCCCTCGCTTCAAGGTCACCAGAAAAGTTACTAGGTTTTTGACTATCCTGAAGGTCATTGACCTCAGTCTCAAAAGTCTATGCATGTTTCAAGGGCAGTCCTATTCTGAGAAATCAAGAACAAAGGGGTTGTTTAAAGTCTATGCTTTCAAGGTCGCATGAGAGAACAAAGACGATCTATTGTTTCGGCTGAGTCATGGCTTCTGAAATTCTAGGAAATCAAGAACAAAGACGATGCATTGTCGATGGTTCAAAGTCTATGCTTTCAAGGCCACATGAAAGAACAAAGACTATCTATTGTTCCGTTATTCTAAAAATAGATTGTTATCTCAATTCTAGGAAATCAATAACAAAGGTGACCCATTGTCAACGCTTCAAAGTCTATGCTTACAATTTTCAAGGTAAAAGAACAAAAGCGATTCATTCTTCTGGTCGAGTTATAAAAATAAATTGTTATCTCAATTCTGAGAAATCATGAACAAAGACGATGTATTGTTCAAAGTCTATGCTTATAATTTTCAAAGGTAAATGAGCAAAGACGATTCATTGTTCTGGTTGATTTATAAAAATAGATTGTTATCTAAATACATCTCTTTCAAGAACAAAGCAATCCATTGTCAACGATTTAAAGTTTATGCTTATAAGGTCACACCTCTGATAACAAAGACGATCCATTATTCAGTTATTTTAAAAATAGATTGTTATCTCAATTCTAGAAATCAAGAGCCCTGAGGTGCATGTTTCAAGCAATGCCACACCCTCAAGTGAGCTAAACAGGTGGCCGTTCCTAAACCGGTAGCCGTTTCCTAAAACAGGTAGCTGTTTCTTTAAACAGGGTCCGTTTCCCAAAACAGATAGCTGTTTCGCAACATTTCTTAGAAATATAGAAAGGTCAGGGTGAAAAGCTAAAAATAGAAATTGCAAGGTAATCATAAATCTAAGAATAGAATTTTCAAGGTCTACTCCACTTGAAGGTTACGACGAAGATCTCATAAGGTATGCATAAAAAGTAGGTCATGAGTTCATTGAAGGTGAATACTCCACTTCAAGCTAAAAATAGAAATTGCAATGTCACCATCCTCATCATATTACAAATTTGTATGTCAAGGTCAGAAGCTAAAAATAGAAACTGCAATGTCATCATCATCATATTACAATTCTTAGAAGTCTTAGTGTGCCAAAGGTTATTGATCTGTATATCATAGCTAAAATGGTTGGTTCAAGTCCTCACTAAAAGGTGATCGCGTTACAGCTAAAAAGTATAGTGACAGCATCATCGTTGAAAGTAGCTTATGCGCGTAACCAGATATGTATGGTAATCAAAGAGATGGTTCATATCTGCACTAATGTAACATAGTGGGGTCGTTTAGAGTAACAATATAAGGAAATAGTGTAATGGGTAGTGAGTGTTGTGTCAAACATGTGGATGGCATACGCTCAAGAGCAATGGACCAAAGCAACTGACCTGAGAACAGCGGTGGAACGCTTGAAGCAAGAATTTTCAGCATTAGTATTCGATGCCGAACATGAGGCGGTTTACGGGGAGGTGATTATAGTGAAGGGAGTGTAACGTCTAGTGAAAAAGTATGAAAAAGGAGTAAAGATATGTGAAAAGTTTTAAATTTAAAGGAAATATGTAGAACATGTTTTGTAGAAGAACTGAAAGCTGTGCAATTGCATCAGTTTTGCAACGATGTAAAAAAATGGACGGCATCTCCTGATGGTAGCAGTTCATCCTCATCAGATGCAGATTAGCCTATCAATACAATTATCAAAGTACACTCTCCTCTAACATCATGATGCAGTAATATATAGGACAGTTCCGGTGTCAACTATAATTCATAAGCGTTCTCGAATCAATAAAGATGGATCTATCTGCATTGAACAGTAGCACTTTCTGTAAATCCTTCACGAACGTAAAAGACGCAAAATATAAAGTGATTGATATGAATACTATCAACACAAAGTATGGGAAACATATTATCATTGAAACCCAGAACTTTAAGTGCATACTTACCTTAGGATTTTATGAATAGTTCAAAGAAGAAAGATCGCATTGAAAAGTTTAAGCAATATCTGGTTGAGAATGAGGCATTACCAGCACCGGAACTGTAGGAAAGATGACTAATTTAACATTTATGTAAAAAAAATAATAACATATATATCTATGTATAATTGTTTGGAAATAAATTATATATTTTTGTTGCAAAAAGAAAGTCTTCTATTTTTGATTAAATGAAGGGTATATCATAATGAAGAGACTGCTATTGATGAGACTAAAAAAAATGTAGCGTATAATAATATGGTGTCTGCAGCTATATTGGCTAAGCTCTTCAAGGTTAAGATTTATTGGTATCATATTACAATTCATACAACCAATCTTCAAGGTTAAATTTTATTGACAAGGTATTGAGGAGGTATAATATTACAGTTCTTATGTTAGACTCTTAACGGTTCTTAGGAATAGCAAAATAAGCATTCTTAACCAATCACATGTAACTGACTTTGTGCATGCTAGTATTGCTCAGGTATCCTCGTGGAGTCTACCCTTCTATATAAGTTTAAATTTTATAATCACATATCATTCGCTTCAACATCATGTTTAAAAGTATATATATATATATATATATATATATATATATATATATATATATATATATATGTTAAAGCACTGTTTTTGCACATTAAAATCGCTTACGTATTTACTATTGTAATAGTGTGTGTGTGTGTGTGTGTGTGTGTGTGTGTGTGTGTGTGTGTGTGTGTGTGTGTGTGTGTGTGTAAACCAGAAAATCAGTTCAATTTGTTTAAATGTAGCATGTAGAAATACTGCACGATTGCATTAGCGCATATACAACACGCTAACGAAGACAACCAGACAAATATAGAAAAGTAATGATTGTTATAATTGATGTGCAAGGATTCAAAACAGCAGAAATATATTTACACCTAAGGAACTAGCGATATATAATGGAGAGCAAATTGTTCATTACGTATTCAAACCTCCATTTCCATGGCACACCTTGGATAGTGAATTTCAAAAGCAAGCTAATTGGTTAATTCACAACCACCATTTTATCAAGTGGGAATATGGATATACTTCTCACGTCTATTCCTAGTATACTTAGTGATTGCATATCAACAACAGATGAGGTGTACGTTAAAGGACGAGAGAAAGCTGAATTTATTCAAAAATTTTTAAAACAAAGCATTACAGTGTTTGAAGAACAACATACTTTACCCAAACTTCATCCATGCTGTTTTTTCATACACAAAACACTTGTCACTGCGGTTGACTCATGTATATCATTTATATGAAAAATTGTAGTGAAATTCTAATAAAGATTTATTAACTGACATGTCTTATTCACTGTATTACCTCAACGCTTTTATGAGTATTTCAAAGAAGAAGAAGAAGAAGAAGAAGAAGAACTAGATAATTAAAATGTTATCTAAGAATAAACATTTGGATAATGAGAACCTAAACTGCTTTCGGTCTACCGGAAACAGATACCGGTTCTGAGAAACAGCTACCTGTTTTTGAGCTGTTTTCGAAACCGGGAAAGTTGTTTTGAGCTGTTTCTGCCTGTTGCTAGAAAATAGGGATCTGTTTTTGAGCTGACTGCATCAAAGTTTATGCTATTCACATTTTCGGTCTTTACAATGTTCTACCGAACAAAATTTAAAAGAATATTTGATAAAGGTTATATACCAAATTGGTTCAGTGAACTTTTCAAGATTGTTAAAGTGCTTAAGGAATCCGGTCACGTACTTACTACAAGAAGGGACACCTATTCATATACAGGAACTGCAAAGGTTAAATATCTCGATGTGTATTTGGTGGAAAAGGTCATTTGACGTAAAGTGGTTGGGATTAAAAATGGATCGACGTTGATAATGTAGTTTATAAGCATATTATTGTAAGGCAATAATCTCATTTATAATTCAATGATGCCGGTAAGAACAACAAGCACTTTGGAACACTTAAATTACTGAAAGCATCACTATTGGTTTAATAACGGATATAAATGTCCTGCTTGTATAGGTACCGACTAGTAAGAATATAACTTATTGTAAGATAGTGTGTACTTAAGGAACTAACGTAGAATGTAATTTCTGTAAGAATAATAAAAGACCAATTGTAATTTGTATTATTTATTAATAATAAAAACATACTGATACTAAATATTAGCCCTAAAGTGTTTATGTAGTCCTCAAATTATGAGTGATGCATCTAATGCAATTGATACCACTTATGGAGTCCTTTACGGCATTTCAAGCGATAAGTGGTCAATCGACAAGACACCGGTAAATACAGACGGAAAGGATTTGGTTATTAAGGGTGATGCGAGCGGTCTTATGATCTAATAATAGTAATGAATGAACCAGATAAACGTCTAATAACTAGCGAAGACGAGGCGAACTATACGCTCCAATCAATTGCAACTAATGCAGCTCGTTGTGATAACAACCGGATGAACAATTGAAAGGTACACGTATCAAAAAATATACAGGGATAATTAAACCCTTATTTTGAAAGGATGCATGTTTATAATAAAAGGCTTCTCCGTGATTGCATTATTCAGTAAACTTTTATTGCTAGAAATGGTGAAAGTAATAAGAATGATAAGGAGAAAATAATTATTAAGTATTGACGAGAGGAAGAAAAGACTTGAGGCGTTAATCAAGGAAATAAAAATTGAGGAGATTTAGAGCTGTAAAGGTGCTTTAGTAAATAAGTAATTACATGTATTTATTTGGAAAAGCACTTCATTTGAAAAAATAAAGTAGTTTCAAAATTTGTAAGAAGAAGGTAATCATTCATAGAAATCTGAAAGTTTTTGAGTAGGTTAGCAGTTTTGAAAGGATGCATGTTTATAATAAAAGGCTTCTCCGTGATTGCATGATTCAGTAAACTTTTCATTGCTAGAAATGGTGAAAGTAATAAGATTGATAAGGAGAAAGAAAGAAAGAATTATTAAGTATTGATGAGAGAAAGAAAAGGCTCGAGGTGTTAATCAAGGAAATAAAAAATTGAGGGTAGATTTAGAGCTGTATGAGCTAAAAAGAAAATGATGCAACTTCAGTGAATGTGCCATGAAAAGGTGCTTTAGTAAATAAGTAATTACATGTATGTTATATTGCATAAGGAAAAGGCACTTCATTTGAAAAATAAAGGTGTGTTAGGCATAGAAGAAAGAAAAAGTGAAATTTCTGTTTGGTTTTAATTGAATTATATAGATATATATATTATTAAACGAGTTTCTTATCATGACTTAAATTATACAATTATGTAGAAGAAATGACAAAAGCTTATATATATTTATATTTATTTATAAATCACTAATCCTTTACCCAAAATTCCAATTTTGGTATGTATACAAATAAGAGCAATGGTAGAGTCCAAAATTCTCAAAACTAAAAATGTGAAAAAAAAATTTTCAATGATTAATGATAAAGTTTGTAGTTTTGATATGTAATTGAACGTTGTTAATCGCTTAATAAATCACAACTCGATAATCCTTTACCCAAAAATTCTGAATTTTCGTATATACCCAATAAGTAAGAGCGAATTATAGCAGTTTCCAAAATTTGAAAACACAAAAAAATGTGATAAAAAATGTGATGAAACAATTCATGTTAGCAATTAAAGTACTACTAAAATTGCTTAATAAATCACAACTCGATAATCCTTTACCCAAAAATTCTGAATTTTCATATATACCAATAAGAGCGCCAATTAAGCAGTTTCAAAATTTGAAAACACAAAAAAAATGTGATAAAAAATGGATGAAACAATTCATGTTAGCAATTAAATTACTGAAATTGCTTAATAAATCACAACTCGATAATCCTTTACCCAAAAATTCTGAATTTCGTATATAATCCAATAAGAGCGCCAAAGATAGAACTAAAAAATTAGGAAAAATTGAAGGTCCTTTTACTATTAAATGCATTTTAAATAATCAAGACAATAAAATATGATAAATAAAATAAGTGTAACTAATTTGTAAACTATTTGTAATCGGTTTTTTCTAAAATAGATTTTAACGATTTTACAAAATAAAGTAATAATAACCAATGAATCTTTAGACATCTTACATATATACATAATTACAATTCAACTTAAATGGATTGTACTGTAATAAAAAGCATGCAAAAATGCATCCATGTAATAAGTATGGTTTTAATATGATATTCAAGTACACTAGAATGGAAATAATTGCAATTATTGTTGTTAAACGATAACTTGAACTACGAAGTGATGTATGTTTGAAATGTGATGTAAGAAAAGATGTATGTACATATCTATGGAAAGAGATAAAACGAGTCGACGAGGACGTCCTCCATGTAAGGGTTAGTAAAGTCCTAGAAAATGCGCTCTTAAAAATTTAAATTTTCCTAATTGAGAAAAAAATTTTTTCAACGCAGTTGTTTAAAGTGGTAATCATCATTTGATGTAATAATTTTTCCAAAATATGAAAAATTACACTTAAATTGCCAATTCCATTTTGAAACAAAAAAGCACTTAAAACACATTTTGTATACGTAAGCTCAGAAGAAACATATGCATGCCATTTATCCATTTAATGTATCTAAATGCTCTTTAAATTACCAAATTCAATTTAAAACAACACTTAAAACATGACTTGTAATTTTCGGTGCAGCGTTAATAATCATTGTAGGATAATGAAGCAGTTTTTTGCTTGGAAAGCATTTAAAACATTCTAGTCATCAGTTTACATTACAATTAAAACGAAGTTCGTAAATGTTTGAATACATCATTTGTAGATTTTAAAATTGAATTTATTTTAGTGGTATCCTTTCTGTTATTTATTTTCACGCAAAATTGAGGATTTTAACCAACCATTAAGTTGTTATGATAAAAAGATATATTTATTAACATATAATTATGATAAAAAGAGTATATTTATTAACATATAATTTATTTTTATACTACATTTCATAATGTTGTTCACCTATAAAGTATTCACCTGAAACGTAAAATTGACAGTTGGATCTGTTTAGTGATATCAGCAGTTGTTGAATTTACAAGAAAATAATTTGATAGGGTTTTATTTGATACTATTAAACATACTTTTATGTGATAAGGTTATAATGTTATTTCTTGGTCATAATTTGAAATCTATCCTCAATGCTTTTACTTTCTTGATTAACACCTTCAGTCTTTTCTTTCTCCATCAATACTTAATAATTGTTTCTTTCTTTCTCTTCTTATCATATTTATGATGCTCTTGTCATGTTATCATTTTTTTCAAACTCAAAGCTGTCTCATTCGTCTATCTTTTTCACACTATTTTGTTAAGCATACTGTATAACATTTTAGTAATAATGTTATTCACCTTTCATTATAATATAATGATAATTGTCAACCATATACGCTCAGTCCTGTTTGTTCATTTGAATATAAAAGTTTAAAAAATTAAAGTAATGATTAAGTAAATTTCATGCAAATTTTTATTGAAATTTAACGTGTTCATTATAGCTGTAGTAGAAAACTTAAATTTTATTAGAGGGAGGATAAGTAGGATATTATATGTAACTTTTGTTTTAACTTTTGATTTTCAGATAAAATGTTATAAACATTAACTAAAATATTTCCTAATGTGAGTAATGTTTGTTTGTTTCAGTTTAATATTTCTGTTTTAATGATATAGTCCTCATATATGAGGACGGAACAACACCAGCAGGACCCATTTCGTGGGATACATCAAATGCGTATATAAATATTTATTGTTCAGGGATGAAGACATACCTGAAACAATGTGGTTGATGATATGTATTTCATACATAATTATAATTTTGTAATTTAACTGATTTTTGTTTCAGATCACACCTTAAATTTTTTTTTTAATTGTAACATTTTTTTTTTATTTTTATTCCATATAAAGATATAAATATTTTTTTTTATTATATCAAACCATAATGTGTGTGTGTGTGTGTGTGTGTGTGTGTGTGTGTGTGTGTGTGTGTGTGTGTGTGTGTGTGTTTCATAATTTTTTTGTAAATGATTATCTAGTTGTGATTTATTAAGCAATTTCAGTAGTACTTTAATTGCTAACATAATTGTTTCATCACATTTTTTTATCACATTTTTTGTGTTTTCAAATTTTGGAAACTGCTATAATTGGCGCTCTTACTTATTGTATATATACGAAAATTCAGAATTTTTGGGTAAAGGATTATCGAGTTGTGATTTATTAAGCAATTTCAGTAGTACTTTAATTGCTAACATGAATTGTTTCATCACATTTTTTTTATCACATTTTTTTTTTGTGTTTTCAAATTTTGGAAACTGCTATAATTGGCGCTCTTACTTATTGGGTATATATACGAAAATTCAGAATTTTTGGTAAAGGATTATCGAGTTGTGATTTATTAAGCGATTAACAACGTTCAATTACATATCAAAACTACAAACTTTATCATTAATCATTGAAAATTTTTTTCACATTTTTTAGTTTTGAGAATTTTGGACTGCTACCTATTGCGCTCTTACTTGTTTATACATACCAAAATTAATTTTTGGGTAAAGGATTAGTGATTTATAAATAAATATAAATATATAAGTTTATGTGTCATTTCTTCCTACATAATTGTATAATTTAAGTCATGATAAGAAACTCGTTTAATATATATATATTCTATATAATTCAATTAAAACCAAACAGAAATTTCACTTTTTCTTTCTTCTATGCCTACACACACATTTATTTTTCAAATGAAGTGCCTTTTCCTTATGCAATATAACATACATGTAATTTATTTCTAAAGCACCTTTTCATGGCACATTCACTGAAGTTGCATCATTTTCTTTTTAGCTCATACAGCTCTAAATCTACCCTCAATTTTTTATTTCCTTGATTAAATTTGCTTTTCTTTCTCTATCAATACTTAATAATTTTCTTTCTTTCTCTCCTTATCAATCTTATTACTTTCACCATTTCTAGCAATGAAAAGTTTACTGAATCATGCAATCACGGAGAAGTTTTATTATAAACATGCATCCTTTCAAATGTAACTACTCAAAAACTTTCAGATTTCTATGAATGATTACCTTAACCTTACAAATTTTGAAACTATTATTTTTTCAAATGAAGTGCTTTTCAATATAACATGTAATTACTTATTTACTAAAGCACTACAGCTCTAAATCTACCCTCAATTTTTTATTTCCTTGATTAACGCCTCAAGTCTTTTCTTCCTCTCGTCAATACTTAATAATTATTTTTCTCCTTATCATTCTTATTACTTTCACCATTTCTAGCAATAAAAGTTTACTGAATAATGCAATCACGGAGTTTTTATTATAAACATGCATCCTTTCAAAATAAGGGTTTAATTATCCCTGTATATTTTTGATACGTTACCTTTCAATTGTTCATCCTTGTTATCACAACGAGCTGCATTAGTTGCATAAGATTAGCGTATGTTCGCCTCGTCTTCGCAGTTAGACGTTTATCTGGTTCATTCATTACTATTATTAGATCATAGAGACCGCTCGCATCAACCCCTTAATAACCAAATCCTTTCCGTCTGTATTTACCGGTGTCTTGTCGATTGACCACTTATCGCTTGAAATGCCGTAAAGGACTCCATAAGTGGTATCAATTGCATTAGATGCATCACTCATAATTTGAGGACTACATAAACACTTTAGGGCTAATATTTATGTATCAGTATGTTTATTATTATTAATAAAAATACAAATTACAATTGGTCTTTATTATTCTTACAGAAATTACATTCTACGTTAGTTCAAGTACAACTATCTTACAATAAGTTATATTCTTACTAGTCGGTACCTATACAAGCAGGACATTTATATCCGTTATTAAACCAATAGTGATGCTTTCTACAGTAATTTATGTTCCAAAGTGCTTGTTGTTCTTACCGGCATCATTGAATTATAAATGATTATTGCCTTACAAAATAATAATATGCTATAAACTACATTATCAACGTCGATCCATTTTTAATCCCAACCACTTTACGTCAAATGACCTTTACCAAATACACATCGAGATATTTAACCTTTTGCAGTTCCTGTATATGAATAGGTGTCCCTGTCTTTAGTAAGTACGTGACCGGATTCTAATGCACTTTAACAATCTTGAAAAGTTCACTAAACCAATTTGGTATATAACCTTTATCAAATATTCTTTAAATTTTGTTCAGAACATTGTAAAGACCGAAAATGTGAATAGCATAAACTTTGATGCAGTCAGCTCAAAAACAGATCCCTATTTTTAGCAACAGGCAGAAACAGCAAAACAACTTTGGTTTGAAAACAGCTCAAAACAGGTAGCTGTTTCTCAGAACCGGTATCTGTTTGGTAGACCGAAAGCAGTTTAGGTTCTCATTATCCAAATGTTTATTCTTAGATAACATTTTAATTATCTAGTTCTTCTTCTTCTTCTTCTTCTTCTTCTTCTTTGAAAATCAAAAGCGTTGAGGTAATACATGTGAATAAGACATGTCAGTTAATAAATCTTTATTAGAATTTCCACAATTTTTTCATATAAATGATATACGAGTCAACGCGCAGTGACAAGTTTTGTATGAAAAAACAGCATGGATGAAGTTTGGGTAAAGTATGTTGTTCTTCAAACACTGTAATGCTTTGTTTTAAAATTTTTGAATAAATTCAGCCTCGTCCTTTAACGTACACCTCATCTGTTGTTGATATGCAATCACTAAGTACTAGGAATAGACGTGAGAAGTATATCCATATTCCCACTTGATAAAATGGTGGTTGTGAATTAACCAATTAGCTTGCTTTTGAAATTCACTATCCAAGGTGTGCCATGGAAATGGAGGTTTGAATACGTAATGAACAATTTGCTCTCCATTATATATCGCTAGTTCCTTAGGTGTAAATATATTTCTTGCTGTTTTGAATCCTTGCACATCAATTATAACAATCATTACTTTTCTATATTTGTCTGGTTGTCTTCGTTAGTGTTGTATATGCGCTAATGCAATCGTGCAGTATTTCATGCTACATTTAAACAAATTGAACTGATTTCTGGTTTACACACACACAACACAACACACACACACAAACACACACACACACACACACACACACACACACACACATATTACAATAGTAAATACGTAAGCGATTTTAATGTGCAAAAAGTGCTTAAATATATATATATATTATATATATATACTTTAAAACATGATGTTGAAGGAATGATTGATTATAAAATTTAAACTTATATAGAATAGACTCCACGAGGATACCGAGCAATACAGCATGCACAAAGTCAGTTACATGTTGATTGGTTTTTATTTTCTATTTCTAAGAACCGTTAAGAGTCTAACATAAGAACTGTAATATTATACCTCCTCAATACCTTGTCAATAAATTTAACCTTGAAGATTGGTTGGTATGAATTGTAATATGATACCAATAAATCTTAACCTTGAAGAGCTTAGCCAATATAGCTGCAGACACCATATTATTATACGCAATTTTTTTTTTTAGTCTCATCAATAGCAGCTCTCTTCATTATGATATACCCTTCATTTAATCAAAAATAGAAGACTTTCTTTTGCAACAAAATATATAATTTATTTCCAAACAATTATACATAGATATATATTTATTTTTTTTACAAAATTTAAATTAGTCATCTTTCCTACAGTTCCGGTGCTTTGTCATTCTCAACCGATATTGCTTAAACTTTTCAATGCGATCTTCTTCTTTGAACTATTCATAAAATCCTAAGGGTTATGCCAAAGTTCTGGGTTTCAATGATAATATGTTTCCCATACTTTGGTTGATAGTATTCATATCAATCACTTTATATTTTGCGTCTTTTACGTTCGTGAAGGATTTACAGAAAGTGCTACTGTTCAATGCAGATAGATCCATCTTTATTGATTCGAGAACGCTTATGAATTATAGTTGACACCGGAACTGTCCTATATATTACTGCATCATGATGTTAGAGGGAGGTACTTTGATAATTGTTGATAGGCTAATCTGCATCTGATGAGGATGAACTACCATCAGAGATGCCGTCCATTTTTTACATCGTTGCAAAACTGATGCAATTGCCAGCTTTCAGTTCTTCTACAAAACATGTTCTACATATTTCCTTTAAATTTAAAACTTTTCACATATCTTTACCCTTTTTCATACTTTTTCACTAGGACGTTACACCCGCTTCACTATAATCACCCCCCGTAAACCGCCTCATGTTCGGCATCGAATACTAATGCTGAAAATTCTTGCTTCAAGCGTTCCACCGCTGTTCTCAGGTCAGTTTTTGGTCCATTGCTCTTGAGCGTATGCCATCCACATGTTTGACACAACACTCACTACCCATTACACTATTTTTATA